>JAECXB010001997.1:0-11065 GCA_018151435.1 Zaprionus africanus
AGATTTGGCCTGGCAAAGAAAAAAAACAGTTGCTGTAAAGCAGTTTGCAGTACCCAAGAATGTAAAAGCAGTCCAATCCTTTTTGGGTCTAACAGGATTCTTCAGAAAGTTTGTAAAAGACTATTCCATTATAGCACGACCTTTGACCAATCTTTTGAAAAAGGATGCTACTTTTAAGTTGGAGTCTAAAGAATATGCGGCAATTGAAAATCTGAAGAGAGCATTGTGTGAAGGCCCCGTTTTAAGGATTTATTGTAGAGGTGCATTGACGGAATTGCACACAGACGCTTCGAAGGATGGTTTTGGTGCCACTTTGCTAAAATATTTTGATGATCAATTGCACCCTATTTTCTATTGGAGCAAAACGACTAATACAAGTGAAGCAGGACGAAATAGCTACATTTTGGAAGTAAAAGCTGCTTATCTGGCTATGAAAAAGTTTCGGCATTATTTGCTTGGCGTTCCATTTAAACTGGTTACGGACAACATAGCTCTCACACAAACAATTCGAAAGAGGGACGTTCCACGGGAGGTAGCAGAATGGATTTTATACATGGCAGACTTCGACTTCAAGGCAGAGCATCGAGCGGGAGAGAAAATGCGTCATGTGGATTGTCTAAGTCGGTATGCCAGCGATGTCTTCTTCGTATCAGCTGAGATATCCTGTCGATTGAAAGCTGCCCAACAAAAAGATGAATATATTCAGGCCATATGCACGGTATTGGAAGAACGGCCCTACAATGACTTCAAACTGAAAGGAAGAATTTTGTTCAAGCTTATCAAAGGAAATGATTTGCTTGTTGTACCGAAATTAATGGAACGCAAAATTATAAGTGAAGCTCACGGAGTTGGACATTTTGCGAGTCAGAAGACCATTCATTCTATAGAACAGCAATTTTGGATTCCACATTTAGAGAGCAAGGTCACAAAATTTATCAGCACATGTATCCCATGTATTATTTCCAACAAGAAGCTGGGTAAACAAGACGGACTTTTATGCTGTATTGAGAAAGGTGACAAGCCATTGCATACTTTGCATGCTGATCACTTAGGACCGATGGACTCGTCTTTGAAACAGTATAAGTACATCTTCGCACTTGTTGATGGGTTTTCAAAATTCGTGTGGATTTTTACAACAAAATCAACTGGAGCTGACGAAGTTTTGAAAAAGATGGAAGAATGGTCAAAAGTCTTTGGTAATCCGAGCAGAATAATAACAGATAGAGGAGTTGCTTTTACATCAGATGCTTTTCACGATTACGCCAAAACAAATGGAATAGAGCATGTTTTAACAACAACTGGAGTGCCCAGAGAAAACGGGCAAGTAGAGAGAATCAATAGATCTATCTTGTCAATAATCTCTAAATTATCGGCCGAAGATTCTTCAAAGTGGTATAAGTTCACCTCGCAGGTGCAAAAGGCTATCAATTCTCATGTAAATTGTTCTACAAAGAAATCACCTTTCGAGATAATGTTCGAGTAAAAATGAAAAATAAATCGAGTGATAGATTATTGGAGCTTTTAGAGAATGAAATGCTTGAGGAATTCGACAAAGAGAGGCAGATATTACGACAGACGGCTAAGGAGCAAATACAGAAGGCTCAAGATCTTTATAAGAAAAACTACGATAAAAAGCGCAAAGGAGAAGTCATTTACAAAGAAGGTGAGCTGGTGGCAATAAAACGTACTCAGTTTGTTGCGGGAAAGAAGTTGGCAAGCACTTTTCTTGGACCATATGAAGTAACAAAGGCGAAACGTAATGGAAGATATGAAGTTCGAAGAGCAGTCGAAGGAGAAGGTCCCAATAAAACACACACGAGTGCTGATCATATGAAGCTGTGGAAGTATGCTGAGAACAACGAGGATGACTTACCGTCTGGGACAGACGATGATGAGCAGGATGGCCGAATGTAAACAATGCAGATGATGGCAGCGTGACGGTACGGGTGGCAACGCTGCAAGCGCCTATCGATAGAACCTAAGTTGCAGTATTGAATAATAATCGATTAAGTTGTAAGAGTTGAACGCAAGAAGTCGAACGAGAGCGTAGTTTAATTAAGTCGTTTTCATTAAGAGCAGAAGACAAGAAGTCGAAGAGCGTCGTTTTATTAAGTGGTTCTATAAGTCGTAAAAGGCAGACAAGTCGGTTTGTCCTTTTAGAATAAAGTTGTCGTAGAGTCGCGAAATTAAGACGGTCAAGCTTGTAAAAAGAAGAACTTATGTGAAGAGAAGAAACTCATTATTTGTACTATTATTTGTACTTCAATTATCTTGAATACGAGTATTTTGAGGGCCTTGAGATCGTCTGCTTTCAATGCCTATAAAACGCAAACCAAAAAACGCAGCTTTCAAAATTTTACAGTCAGCTGTTAATCGATAACTGCTGACAGGAGCAGTGTTGTATTTAGAGCAGGTGCGCGGCAAATACAAAAAGTCACGGACTTATCAAACGACCCTCGTATGTAGAATCTTTTGTTATGCGTTTTTATTTTTCGGCGTTGTCGTTGTTTGATTGCTGCCTCGTCTTCTGCGCTCTGTTTGTATGTGTGTGTGCGTGTGTGTGAATGTGCGTGTGTGTGTGTGTGCAAAGTCAAAGTGATTAAACTTTATGCGCAATTTATTTTGCATTCACATTCACCACAATAGCTACAAGAACAGCAACAACAACAACAGAAGCAGCAACAACAACCACAGAAGCTACAACGATAACAACAGTAGCAACAACAATAAAAAAGCCAGCTAAAATTATTGTTTAATGTTAATTCTCGAGGCGTACAAAAATAGCTGTAAAGGGTTCGGGGGCCTCACGACACGTATACGTAATTTTCGGGCAAGTCGAAATAGTTAAGAGGGCAATTGCATTTGACATTTTTGGGAAGAATAAAAGAAGAAGGTTCTACAGCATAAGCTGGAGAGATATTCTATATGGGAAGATCTGATGATATAAGAATATGAAATTGGGAAGAATTCAAGTAAAGAAAGTAAGGGGAGAAAGAAATTTGAGTTTACAATGATGGAATATACAAAATCATTTCTACTTTGCAACACTAAACTGGGGGAATTCTTTTTTAAAATTCTTGTAAGCAAGCAAAGCCAAAGGCATTTACAGGAAGCGAAAGATAAACAATGATGCATTATAATGTATATTATATAAATATCTATATATTATATACATATGTATATAAATTATATTATATATGTGATATAATCGGCATTACTAAGCCCAGTGGTTTCTCAAACTTAAGTTCATTAGCATTTAACCTGCTCACTGCGCTTACTAATTCGTCTTCAGACTTATCATATAGAAATTAGCATGTTGAATCATATAGTGGGGAAATATTGTGTCACAATTTCGAAAAAAAACTTTGTCACTAAAGCGGAAACTTTGCAAAAGTATTCCTAATAAAAAAAACCTTGAATGAAATGGAAAATCCAGAAACTCTCTCTTAAACAAATTTCTAAAGAGAAACAAATCTTTTTTGAACGGAAATTGCTTGAAATTTTTTAACTTCTTTGAAATATTTCATAAAACATTCAAAAATTAAAGAAAAAACTAAAATTTCTTGTAAATCTTGGAAATATTTCATTAAAGTTATCTATTTTTTGCTATTTATTTATATATCTCTATAACTATTATCTGTCTCTTTCATATCTTTCTTTTAATTTTTAAAACTTCGTAAATGTAAGAAATGTAAAAAAAAAATTTTTTAAATCTTGCCAAAATTTTATTAAATTTGATATAACTCTTCTATATCTCTGTTCTTCTCTCCCCCTCTTTCCCGCTCTATTTCTTTCTGTCTATCTCCGTCTCTCTCTATCTCCCTTTATGTGGAATTCAACCCACAGTCGCCCAAATGTCGCCTCGCGTCGCTCGAAATTCGCGCATGTTTTCCGGTTCAGGGTTGCAACCGCCACCACGCTGCATGCCACATGCAACATGCAACATGTGCCCATAATGCGGGTGTTAAACGCGCGTCTCTCTCTCTCTCACATTCCCCGACTGAGTCACCAAGAAAACTTTTGCGGTTTGGGTTAAATTGACACCCAGCAGACGCCACATGAGCAAATATCCAGACTCCAGAGGGACAGACAGACAGACATAGCTCGATCTGCTGCGGTATATACAGATATATATACTGACTGCAGACTGCAGACTTTGTTGTTGTTGCAAGAACAGATGCGCACAATATGGTGCATTAATTTGAGGCTCCTGCCGGACGATGCCAGGGACGACACACAGTTGCAGTTGTTGTTGTTGTTGCAGTTGTTGTTGTTGTCGTTGTGGTTGTCGCTGTTGCAGTTGTTGTCGCTGCTGTTGTGGTTGTTGCTGTTGCAGTTGTTAATCGTCTTGACAGGCAGCCGCTTCGTGCGTGCCTGCTCCCAAGGCCAGTGCAATATTTTACACTGTGTAACGCGTCTCGCCTTCGTCGTCAGTCGACTTGGACTTCCGTCAGGCCAACGCCAACGCCAGCGCCTCCTCCAACAGCAGCACCACCTCCTCCTTCTTCTCCATCACCAGCTCCTCCTCTTTTGCCTCCTCTATCCATTCCAGACGAGGGAAACTGGGAAATGGCAACGCATATCGAGCTGGCGCTGCACATTCATTCTGTCGTTTCGTTTTTCGCCTTGACGATCGTTCATATACACGATATATACAACATACACACACACACACATACATCATGCATGTCTCCATGTACTTCTCTCATTTTACCATTGTCATTGTTGCTTCCCCCTCCTTCTGCACACGCCCACACAGACGGCGCAGAGTCGGAACAAGGCTGCTCAGATATCGCAAACTCAACTTCATTATACGCGATATATAATTATGAACGTGATCGAATCACAAGCTGATTCATTTGAGGTTTGCTTTTCATTAATAACCTGGAATACACGAGGGGAATGACTTACTTTAATAGAGCTGGGAAAGTTCTCGTTTATAAGTCTAGGGAAGTGATATATGATATATATCGGGTAAGTTCTAGTTCTAGAGCTGGGAAAGTTCTCGTTTATAAGTCTAGGGAAATAATATATGATATATATCAGCGCAGCTTAGTAGGCAACATCAACTGAGCAGTTAAAGTCATAGAACTTTACCTTATTCTCTTTACACATATCGAAATGGATGTAGACTATCGGTTTCCGAGCAAGAAGTAAGTTAAATCTTTGCTCTAGCGATCCTCATCTGATACGAGGGTCGTTTGATAAGTCCGTGACTTTTTGAATAAAATATATTTTTTTCGTCAAAGAAGCGTTTTATTTCTCAACATAATCTCCTTTTAGCTCTATACATTTAGTCCAGCGTTTTTCCAATTTTTTTATTCCTTCCAAATAATAGGTTTTCTCAAGGCCCTCAAAATAGTCGTTTGTTTCTGTGATGACCTCTTCATTTGACCCGAATCTTTTACCGCCGAGCCATTTCTTCATGTTTGGAAACAAAAAATAGTCACAGGGGGCTAAATCTGGAGAATATGCTGGATGGGGTAGCAGTTCGTAGCCCAATTTATGAAATTTTGCCATGCTGACTACACACGTGTGCACCCGTGCATTGTCCTGATGGAACAGCACTTTTTTTTTCGCCAAATGCGGTCGTTTCTGCTTCAAATCAATATCGAATCTGTCCAAAAGCTCTGAATAATATTCGCCGGTGATCGTTTTACCCTTTTCAAGGTAATCGATGTGAATGATACCTTGTGCATCCCAAAAAACTGTGGCCATGACCTTGTTGGCCGACAGACCCACCTTGGCCTTCTTTGGTGCACGTTCACCATTTCTTAACCATTGAAATTGATGGTGCAGAGTCCCCATAATATTTATCAAGTCTTTCCTTGGTTTCGGTGATGGATTTTTTACTCAAAAAATAATGCTTAATTAGCACACGAAATTCACTTTTTTCCATTTTCGTTAAAATTCACGAGATCGTCTGCTTTCAATGCCTATAAAACGCAAACCAAAAAACGCAGCTTTCTCAAAATTTTACAGTCAGCTGTTAATCGATAACTGCTGACAGGAGCAGTGTTGTATTTAGAGCAGGTGCGCGGCAAATACAAAAAGTCACGGACTTATCAAACGACCCTCGTATTAATAAATATTACATTTGTTATAATGAAACATTTTTCTTCTAGTTCTTCGATAAACTTACGAAGTGATCCATTGAAGGACTTGTTGTATAGTCTTCCTTCAGATCAATCCAGGTGTAAGCTGAAATTAACTGGGACACACACTGGGCATCCCCTTCAATCTGCATCTCGATTGCACTAAACATGATGTGTGCTTGCAGGGCGTCGGTTGTCGGGTAGAGCCTTGGATGAACTCGATTCTCCGTATGAACGAGCTCAGCTCTGATGTTGTACCATTAAATACTGGCACTTGTCGAATCTGACCAAGGGCCTGGTTCAGATGATTTTCCGAAAGGAAATGGCTGCGCCATTTTGTTGGTTTTTTACACTCACTTAACTTTTCGCTAGGGTTTTATTTTTATGTTTAAATTTAAATTTTTTTTTAAAAAAAGTTCACTTCTAGTAGCGGTCACGTTTTTACAGTGGGTTACCAAGTTGAAGAGTTTCACAGAGCACTAAGTTTCTTTTTTGGTGGATTATAGTCCTCCAGTATCCTTTAGTTGGCTACGCAAACGAAGTTTTTTAATCACACGCGGTATTTAGGCGGATTGTAACCTTCCTGTAGCATTTAATTTAGTCACGCAAACGAAGGTGTTAGATCACACGCGTTTCTTTTCCGGATATCGATCAAAACGTTAATCAATATCGTACCGGCTGCGCCAATAATAAGTTAGCGGTTAGTATTTATGAAAAAATATAACTTTATTATACCCTTCGACCATTGAAAATGGTAAAAAGGGTATACTAACTTTGTGCAAATGTATGTAACAGGCAGAAGGAGGCGTGGGAGACCCCACAAAGTATATATATTCTTGCTCAGGATCACTAGCCAAGTCGATTAAGCCATGTCTGTCTGTCTGTCCGGATGTCTGGATGTCCGGATGAACACTCAGATCTCAGCTATTATAAAAGCTAGGACACCAATTTTGGCATGAAGGTTTCTGTTGATCCGGGATAGGTGAAGTTTATTTCAAATGTTGGGTGCCACGCCCCCCACCCACGCAAATCAATAATTTCATCTTTTAAGCTGATTTGCGAGCGACATATAAAAGATACAATATTCTGAGTAAGACTATACTTAGCTAATTATAATACCAACATAACGTCAAAATTCCAATCCGATCGAACAACAAACACAGAAGTTATTAAACAAAAACCTTGTTCACTTTGATTTTGTATACAGACCAGCAAGCTGTGACGTCATTGCAATGCTCATGTATGAAAGAAAAGGAAAAAGAATGCGAGCGCGTAGCGTCATCTGATCTTCTTCAAACGTACACACACATTTGTGCTTGACCAATGAAATGACACACGCATATACACGTATTCATACACAGACGCATATAAAGGCTTACGTTACGATATTTCTATTAAATAGAAGTATTGAACAATTATTGACTCTTTACGTTTCAAATAGGTCGAAGGGTATCCCACTGTCGCGTGCCGCTCGACTGTTGCTCTTGTTTTTAATAAACACTTAGGCGAAACCCGGAGACAATTCGCTTCGTTCCTTAATGGAGTTTGAATTCAATCTAAGTTAAAGCTACAAACTGGACGCTTAGCAAACCTTTGGCTGAGTCTTATTTACTTTTGTATTGAGCGTACATAAGGCTCTGTTTTATGTTTACATGATATTGGGCGCTCTCTTGAATGGATTGCGCATGGGAACGGATCAGCCGAGAAATTGCGCTGCGTAAGCAGTTTTGACCCTTTCGTGGGAATGTTTACAAATGATCGGAGTAGGCTGACTTGTTATTGTCGCCGAATTTGGGGATAAAATGTTTATGTCTAAGCAGGCGGAATTGTCGCCGAATTGGGGGATACAAATGTTTATGTTTAATTACAGTGGTCAAGTGTATGTTTGTATGTGGGTGTGTATGTGTGGACAAGTGGTGCGCTATGGTACATATGCTACTATATGTATATAACACATACATACATTAACATACAATTTTGACTTTGTTAAAGATGATTGTATGTCCCTTTGTTCAAAAAAGGGTAGGAGAAGGTACATAAAGATATTGGGATAGAGGTTTGCAAATATAAATATAATGGATAAACTGTGTGTCTTTTCATACATATATATGTATGGAAAACTTGCAAGATGACAGTCGTCTGTGTGTTAGTATGTGCTTACAAATGCAGCACATATGTACATACAGAGATGCCGGTGTCGCAAATTGCAAAGGTATAAAGAAAAGAAGAAGAGATCTCTCTTTTCACAAAGGAAAAATTACACACAGCCCTCTGCCGTATAAGATAAGTAAAAAATTTAGTACATTTCTGGGATGATCCGACGAGATGCCGTGTTCTCTTGGTTCGAGCGGAGTGGGGGGGAATGAAAGAATCCTGCGAGGTAAGTCCAAAATGTAGTTTTCTCCGGCTCAAAGGACCAATGAATGTGGTGGCGGCAATGGAGTCTTTCTTCTTGGTGGGATCGTAGAGGGGGTGAAGCGTTCCTGTTTCTGTAGGATTTATACCGAAGTGAAAGCAATTCGAAAGAAAAAAACACGATTCGGGCCGCGTGGCTTTCACTTCGCTATATATTTTTCAACTAGATCTTTTTACAGAAATTAATATACTTAAGCTTAAATAAACATAGTATTCGATAAAAGAGCGCGAGAGCCCATGGTGACTCTCGCACTGTTTACGCCTCACTGTTTACGCCTCACTGTTTACGCCGCACTGTTTATGCTGCCTAGTTTTTGGCGGCGGGTTTCGGATTAAACACCGTTCATGTTGTCGTATATACATTCAAAATGACTCAGCCACTTGCGCGCATCTGCTGCTTGCTCGCCGCTTAATGGAAGATGGCGGTCATTACGTCATCTACTTCTGCGCGATTTCGATTTCGTCAGAAATTTGCAAAGCCTGTACAGCTGCAATGGGCTGTTCGTCTGATTATACTGAATACTGTATTTCTGTGTCTCCGCTTTTATAGCAGTTTCCATACTGTGAAGTTGTGCTCCATGGTCCTTAGCAAATTTTTCCAATTGGCGGGTGTTCTTTGTTTTTGTCGAATTGAATTTCGTTGCTCAGGTGTCATGCAATTATTTGTTCTCTTTCCATGATTAAATTTAACGGAATTTTACAAAATTGACGCGACACGCCGGCGTCACTGCAGAAACTTACTAACAATTGTCAATTTTCAGCAATATTCGCAGTTTAATTTTATGTTGTTTGTTGTTTTTTTGTGTTTGTTTGGCGTCTTTTGCTCCCACTTCTGAAATTGTGGAGTTAATTCCTTTAATGTTTTATTTTATGTAATATTGTGCTCTTTTAGTTTTTAACAATGTGCTTTCCTCGCTGTCTTGACGGACGCTCTACTCCCTCGTGTTCAACAACACTATCCTATCGATGAGATAGTATCGCTCTCGCAATTCTGTGTTGTACAACTTTATCCCATCTATAGGGCATCCGATAACTTAGTTAACTTATGATAGTATATCGCTAAGGTCACACTTGATAACATAAGGCTTAACATAATAGAATATATCATAACAGCTCGGCCATTCTGAAATTTTGATCGACCCGATCAAGGCTGTACAATATATAAAATCTTTTACATTATAAATTGAATGTTAAAGTAAAATGAATAATAGCTAGTTAATGCGGGTACGGTTCTGAATCACTCTGGTCATTGATTTTCCAATCTGCCCACTTTCTTCTAAAATTCCTTCATACGGCAATTGTGTTACTGGACAGTTTTCAATATCTCTTGAAACGTATCTATAATTTGGTAAAACCCTTTTAATAACATATGGGCTTTTATATTTTGCTTTAAATTTTTTATTTGTTCCAATAGTTGTATCGACATTTACAGGAAAATTTCTTATGAGGTTTTTACGATTGAGGTTTATTCGGATTGATTATTGTGAGTCTCTCAACTTTTTGATTGAGAAGCTTTAAGTTGTAAAATTTCTCGTTTGTCTTCTAGATACTCAGTCAATGTGTCTATTTGTGAACTTCTCTGGCTGACTCCGAACAACAACATTGCTGGTGTTTGCTTCGTTGTCGATTGGACAGAATTATTAACTGCGTATTCAACTTTGGTTAATAGTTTGTACCAAACAGAGTGCTGCATTGGTTCAGAGATTTTAGAAATCATCGACCTAATAATTCTATTTATTCGCTCGACCTGGCCATTGGCCTGAGGGGAGGCAGTTGCTACTTTAACATGTTCAATATTTTTATTCAATAGAAATTCTGAAAATCGCTATCGCTTTTTATTCACCTTGGTCGATTATAACATTCAAAATATTTATTAATGCAGCCCTTTAGGTCAATCGTACTTATAGTATTGAACTACAACAAGTTTATGTTTTTTTTTTTTTTTTTTGAAGCGACGGAAGAGGGTCAAAATGATCTACGTGAAGTGTGGAATATTGGTCAGTGTACGATAATTTGAATGACGCGGAACTGAATAAATGATGCACTAAAGGCGATTGCATATGAAATCTCGAACTTTTTTGTCCATGTTAGGAAACCAATAGTAACGTTTAAGTTCTGCAACTAGTTTTGCTTACCCAGAATGATATAGTTTTTCATGCACTACGCGAATTATATTGTTTTCCATTTCGGAAGGGATATAAAAAGAAATGCTCCATCATTAGTTTTTTGATACACAATTCCATCATTCAGCCCGAAATTCTTTTCTGGGCCCATTTCTAAATTATCCCTTAATTGTAAAATAACATTATCACGATTTTGGGTTATTTGTAATTGAATGACAATACTATCTTTCTCAATAACGTAAACAGTGTTATTAAAATCTCCTAAGTTCGGATGATTTGCGGTAGAGTCAAAAAGTCTACTTAAATCATATATTTTCCGCTTCTTTGCTTCATAAGTTTTTCGACACACAATTCCATCTTCCAGCTCGAAATTCTTTACTGGGCTCGATTTTAAATTATCGCTTAATTGTGTAAACGACTGGTTTTCAATCT
>JAECXB010002001.1:0-18435 GCA_018151435.1 Zaprionus africanus
TGCCGATCGTCTTCTCTTAACATCCTAACACACATCATGTGTTCTCTTACATACTAGCTTAACTGCTTATGTTATGTTGAGCTCCAACACCCTTTTCATTATATCGCTTTTTCACTCTAACCAAGCAGCGCAAGTGGCCACGTTCAGCAACAGCTCTATCGCTCTCATTTCCCAAAGTCCCGTTCATAGATAACACAGGCCCACAAAGCAACAGTCGAGCGGCACGCGACAGTGGGATACCATTCGACCTTTTTGAAACGTAGAGTCAATAATTGTACAATACTTCCACTTAATAGAAATATCGTAACGTAAGCATTTATATGCGTCTGTGTATTAATACGTGTATATGCGTGTATCATTTCATTGGTCAAGCGCAAATGTATGTATGTTTGTGTGTGGATTTGAATGCAAAAAACGCGTGTGCATAGAAAAGAAGAGAAGAACAACAGATGGCGCTACGCGCTGGCATTCTGTTTCCTTTTCTTTCCTACATGAGCATGGCAATGACGTCACAGCTTGCTGGTCTGTATACAAAATCGAAGCTAACAAGGTTTTTGTTTAATAAATTATGTTGTTATTATAATTAGCTAAGTATAGTCTTACTCAGAATGTTGTATCTTTTATATGTTATTCGCAAATCAGCTTAAAGATTGAATTATTGAATTTCGTGGGGGGAGGGGGGTCGTGGCACACAACATTTGAAATAAACTTCACCTGTCCCTGATCAACAAAAACCTTCATGGCAAATTTGGTGTCTCTAGCTTTTATAATAGCTGAGATCTGTGTATTCATCTGGACATCCAGACATCCGGACAGACAGACAGACATGGCTTAATCGACTTGGCTAGTGATCCTGAGCAAGAATATGTATACTTTGTGTGGTCTCCCACGCCTCCTTCTGCCTGTTACATACATTTGCACAAAGTTAATATACACTTTTTGACCATTTTCAATGATCGAAGGGTATAAAAAGTATCATGATCTGGGTATGCGGCATATGCAGTTATATGTATTTTGGGTCGCTGATTTCAAATCCGTCAGAAATTCTCCATCAGGTCTGACTTCAGACGGGTCGCTAGCACGCGCTTGTATCCGACTCAGATGCGTCGGTAATGGGGTGGGGGTCCTACAAAAACTTCAAGAACGGTACTCACGACAATAATATAAATACAAATAAAAGAAATGCGCGTGCTATATTGCAAAACAATTAATAGGATCTGAAGAACAGAAAGGCAAAAAGCAACTGGTCAGTCAGTCACACAAGACCAAAAATAAAAGCTTCCTCCAATATTTGGAGAGGCCACCCTTTCATGATCACCAGGTGCAACCTTATAATCGACGATCCCTTGTGGCTACCTTACGTTTAATTCATTTCCCCCACTTCTGCCGCACATGACACCCGGAAACAATTGAGATATAAAGTGAATTTCTCTAAATTAAAATTCATAAGGTAAAAATTCATTATTAGTTTCCTTTTTCGTTTATCTTTCCTATTTATATAGTTTAATTAATTCTTATTCAAGAAGTTGAAGCTACAATATTTATTATTGGTTTCCGAACTTTTTTTCAGTTAATTTTAATGAGGAATCGAAAGAAGGGGTCTATCATTTAATATAAACATGTTTGGTTAATTTTACGTGTCCCTGAAGGTAGGTCTGTGTAAATATAAATGCAAGTGTCTATAACGAATAATAATGGGTTAATACATTTATTTTAATGGTTTCGAAGAAAGAGTTAATTTACAAAGTTTTAATTTAAGTGAAATTAAAAGTAACCAGTCGAACGCTACAGTCAGGTGCTGACTGTAGAAGGCCATGGATTATTATTCCGTTTTTTATAATGAAAATTCTGCTTTATTTGGAAAAATTCCGGATTCGATTCCTGGCGCGATCAATGTGTGACGAGTTTTCCTTTTTTTCTTTCTATTCTATAAAATAATTTAAACTGCAACATAACAATAGTTTTTAATTTTTGGTACGCAACATATTAAATTAAGTAGAACACTTTTATAAACTTTGCCGAATGTTGCACAAATCTGACAGTTGCGTACTTACGCCGAATACTGCAATTGATGTGTGTTAGAGCAGGACACCAAAACATAAACGTGCAAATGCAGACATGCATGTAACAGCATTCCGCTCTAACATTCGTAACTTATTGATTGTCTTAAATATTGCATAAAAATATGAAATTTAATTTTTGAAAACTATTTTTATTGATATTTAATTAAATAATTTAGCATTTAAAACTGTAGTTTTGCTCTTAGTTTATAAGAATAAAAAAAATAGCCAAAAAATAGTAATTAAAATAAAAAGTTGCACCAACCCGCGCATAGGACTTGAACTCACGCACGCACAGACAAAATTTTAAAGGGTTGCCCATCCGCATCTCTAATTACTAAGCAATTGCCTCATTTTTGCTCGATCGGCAAAGTTGCATTATCATCCAATTCTGTTACCATTCTATGCAAATAAAAAGTTTTGTAATACAGTTTTGCAACACAGCAAGAGGCAAGTAACAAAAATACTTACGGACAACGACTTTCCAAAATTCTTAATCAATAAACTTATACAAAAATATCAGGAAACACCGAGGGACAACAAAAATAGACAACTAAAATTATATAAATCTCTTACCTACACTATCCGAAAGATTCATGAGATCTGACTGTTACAATAGTGCAGAAGTACAAATAGCACATAAACCGTTCCATACACTCAGACATCTCTATAGTAACACAAAGTCAAAAATAACTGCACTAGACAAAAACAATGTGATATATATAATTCCTTGCAGTGGTAACATTACTGAAACATGCAATGGAGTGTATGAAGGAACGACAAAATTAAAATTAACCAGTCGAACGCTACAGTCAGGTGCTGACTGTAGAAGGCCATGGATTATTATTCCGTTATTTATAATGAAAATTCTGCTTTATTTGGAAAAATTTAAAAACATAAATTTTATATTCTTATTATTCAATTCGTTTGACAGACACAAGAAGAACACATAAACAATGCAAAAGCGAATAGACAAGAAGTATAAGCATTAGATAGAGCGAGAGGGCAATATATTGATGTGCAGTTGTACAGTAGCTAAGTGGAGTGTGTGCCGGATTCGAAGACCAATGATGTTGACAGTGCTCGGGTTCGATTCCTGCCGCGATCAATGTGTGACGAGTTTTCCTTTTTTTCATTCTTTTCTATTAAATAATTTTAACAGCAACATAACAATAG
The DNA here is from genome assembly GCA_018151435.1 of Zaprionus africanus. Taxonomy (NCBI): domain Eukaryota; kingdom Metazoa; phylum Arthropoda; class Insecta; order Diptera; family Drosophilidae; genus Zaprionus; species Zaprionus africanus. Next base: position 3,237 of record JAECXB010002001.1, read on the forward strand.
TTTTTAAATTATTTGGTACGCAACATGTTTAATTAAGTAGAAAACTTTTATAAACTTTGCCGAATGTTGAACAAATCTGACAGTTGAGTACTTACGCCGAATACGGCAATTGATGTGTGTTAGAGCGGGACGCCGAAACATAAATGTGCAAATGCAGGCATGCATGTATCGGCGTCCCGCTCTAACATTCGTAAGTTATTGATTGTCTTAAATATTGCAAAAAATAAAACATGAGTTTTAATTTTGAAAACTATTTTTATTGATATTTAATTAAATAACTTTGGTTTTCTTTAAACTTATAAGAATAAAAAAATAACCAAAAAAAAAGTAATTAAAATAAAAAGTTGCACCAGCCGGCCCCCGCGCATGGGAATCGAACTCTCGCACGCAGGACCGTTGTCCGGCACTCTAACCACTAAGCCACTGCCTCATTTCATAACTTGTCGGCAAAATTGCATTCTGAAGTAATTCTGTCACCATTCTATGCAAATAAAAAGTTTTGTAAAATGCTGTGTGTCTGACGATTCGAACTTCCGTATGATGCGTAAATTAGATCTTGATATGCGCATAAGTATACGTTCAAATTGAGTTTAATTCGGATCATATCTCACTTATTTTTAGTCCGATTTAAATGAAATTTTCAGAAAACACCCGTGGCAAGGTATTTGTTATGTGAGATGTACAACTTTGGTTGTTGGGTATATATTGTGTATAATAAATTGTTATTACTGATTTACAAAGGCGGGAAGGGGCGTGGCCAAATTTCAAAAAAACTTTGAAACTCTGCAACATACACGGATGCTGTCACAAAATTTGAAGACTCTAGCTCTTATAGTTTCTGAGATCCAGGTGTTCATACAGACAGACAGACAGACAGACAGACAGACAGACAGACAGACAGACAGACAGACAGACGGAAAGACAGACATGGCTCAATCGACTCGGCTGTTGATACTGATTCAGAATATATATAGTTTATGGGGTCGGAGATGCCTCCTTCAGCCTGTTACGCACATTTGTGTTCCGACAAACACAGTAGTCCATGAATTTTTTTAAAATCCATGGCCTAAAAACAAGATTAGCTCAACACAAATCAGATTTCAAATTACGCCACCAATGCACTATGGGTAATTTGACCCGTTTATCTGGCCAAAACCCATTTTCTGAAAGTTGGAGAATTCAAACAATTTTATGTGCAACGCATTCACAATAGATCAGTCTTCAATGCTGCGTACCAGAATTTTCGATAGGTGGCGCCACTTTGAAGAAATCAGCTGTTAAAAGCAGCTGTTGTAATTGCACAGCACGCACTATTGATATAAGAAGCACTAAATGCAATTTTCAAATTTGAACCAGTCAAAAATGACGCACAATTTTTAAAATTTTTGAATTGAGTTTTAATTGGTGTGGTGTATATTTTGTGTATTCGAATGTCCGATTTCGATAAAATTTGTGTTGTTCCCTTAATAGAGTAAAAACTGAAGGAGCCATTTTTTGGCACAAATTTCATTTTCAAATAGAGATATAAAGTGAGTCCAGCGGGTTCCATCCATGAAATATAATTTATAATTTAGAGCGTTTAATTCTTATTGAAATGCGTGTTATTAAAAATGCCACTTTTAACCACTTTGCATAAAATTAAAAATTTAAGAATGTAACCTCAATTAAGCCCATGGCAGAATACTCGTAGCATGGCAGAAATGTGTTATTTGTCAAGATTTTGCAACCAAATTTACGATATAAGCTTTTTAATAATTACGTAATGTGCTTACAAAATTTCATCGGAATTGGACCACTATAACATATAGCTGTCATAGGAATTATCGGCAACGGGTTTTTGTATGAAAACTAGCACTGTTCATTGAAATAGCTATATTTTTCAATTCCAATTAAAGCCATATAGCAACCGTCGTTTATGTTCCTCATTTCATTACAATCGGATAACTATATCCCATAGCATTCATAGGAACAATCAGTCCATACAGTATCAGAATTAACGATTTTAATAGAAATATCGTTTATGTGCAGCGAAGTGCGTTATTTTGGTTGATAATAAATACATGAACAATATAATACCATTCTTTGCCCCTATATATAACTAATATAGGAACAATCGGAAAAAACTGAAGCCAAAACCTGTAAGGATATTAAACCTTCGGCATGCCAAAAAATGCCCTTCATTCTGGTTTTTTCTGCAGTAAGAGGCATGCCACGCCCACCTTTGTCAAAACTTTTGTCAAAATATCATAACAAAATATTTTGTTTGATGATAAAAGTGAACTGTTAAAATGTTTAAACATTGAGGTAGCATTGCCACAAAATGGGCGGAGCCACGCCCACCATTTTTTTTAGTAAAATTGGTAGTAGTTATGTTAACCCAATGCAAAAAACCGAAGTTGAATATCTTACTCCGTTCTTGTGATATTAATTTTGGCCAGAAAAACGGGTCAAATTACCCATAGTGCAATGTACAACACATAAAACAGCTTTCATGACCCACTCCGCAAACAAACACCACTCTCCCAATTTTGACGCAACAACAATACTACAACAAGAACAACACTATGCTAAACGTTACACTCTCGAAATGCTACAAATAATCAACACACCAACACAAGATAGATTAAACTACAAAACGGGCACAGAAAATTGCGCTCATATATACAGACATTTACTTCCTAAGCTAGTTAGGATCTCCGCGCCAGCAAGAGCAGACGTGTCAAATTAATGTTTGTAATTTAGTATTGTTCAGTTTAGTTTTTAGTTTTATTAACATTGTTAAACGTTTTTTTTCCATTTTGTAATTTTATGTTTTAGCCCTGAAGACGGTTACCATAGTGTAACCGAAATATATCGGAAATAAATTAAAAACAAATTGTTTTTATATTTTTAACCCTTGACCTCGAGCCAGCTACAATGAGTGTAAAACAAACTTATATACAATGTGTATGCATACTATGTTTACCTAGCCTACTACAATTCGGCCTACTGACATTTAAGATCCCCTGATCTTGTCGAAATTTTCAACTTATTACTATTACATGGTCTTTAGTCGATATTTGATTAGTTTTTACAATTTTCTTATACTTAATTGTACAAATTTATTTTCTACTGGCTATTCAATGTTTAATATTTTGACTGCACCAGACACCTTGATATGGATTACGTGCCAATTGAAAACCTTCAACATCTTTAATAACAGGCAGAAAGAGGCATCTCCGACCCCATAAACTATATATATTCTGAATCAGTATCAACAGCCGAGTCGATTGAGCCATGTCTGTCTGTCCGTCTGTCTTTCTGTCTGTCTGTATGAACACCTGGATCTCAGAAACTAGAGGAGCTAGAGTCTTCAAATTTTGTGACAACATCCGTCTATGTTGCAGTGTTTCAAAGTTTTTTTGAAATTTGGCCACGCCCCTTCCCGCCTTTGTAAATCAGTAATAACAATTTAATATACACAATATATACCCAACAACCAAAGTTGTACCTCTCACATAACAAATACATTGCCACGGGTGTTTTCTTCAAATCGGACTAAAAATAAGTGAGATATGATCCGAATTAAACTCAATTTGAACGTATAAGTTAACATATGAGTTATCCAAAAGTTCAATGCCCGCTGATCACGCCATATATCAATGACTCCAATGCATGATCAGCATTCTTTGCGACAGTTGCGCATACTGTTTGCGTAACCTAGTTGCACAACGACACTGTCCGTAACGTTCCCACGTTCGCCGGCCACCCGACATTTGAGCCGTTTGGGCAATGCGCTGGATCAGCACTTTTAGGCGACAGGGCTAGTTTCGCGTTAAGAACAATTTGTACTTAGCTTTAGTTTGATTTTGACAATTAAAGAGTTCGGTATCGAAACGGGACAAGTCCTTTTATTTGGAACCTTAATCGGAATAACATAACTTAATAACTGGCGCCCAACGAAAAAACCCTAGTAAAGTCAACTCACATTTTTTCGATACGATAGTACGAAAAAATAAAATAAAATTAAATAAATAAAACAATTGACTTTCATATAACTACAAAGATAAGACCCTGACCTTAAGACCATAATAACTGTGGCTGGCTTGGTGTATAAATTGTGTTATATTGAAAACCAACAAAAAATAAATAAAGAAAATAACAAGCAAAGACAAATAAATAACAACGTCAAATAAAACAGCAGCAAGCAGCAAGCGGCAACCGACACCAACAACAACAACGAAGAGCAAAGGAAACTGACGACAGCGGAAGAAGCACCAGCAGCACCTGCAGCAGCCTATTAATTTAATAAAAACATGTGAGTAGAGTGCTCATTTTTACAAAACTTAAAAATAAATAAATCCAAGACAACAAAATATTAATAAATAAAAAATATATAAGTTTTCGCGTAAAAGAATACAACATTTTCAATCTAAGGGCATTTCAAAATCGATCTTTGCAAAAAAAATTTTCGGCCCTCTATTAACAAGCAACCTTATGAGTGACAGTGAATTAGAGGAGCTGGTGTCTGATATTTCCCAACAACTAAAAGAAATTAGGGCAGAACGAAGCACTGCTTATAGCGAAAATAATTGGTGGTCCGATCAACAAATAATAGGCAAAATGAATATTGATGCTAATAGTTTGAAAATTCTAATCGAGACTTCAGTCAAGGCTGCACTCGATCACCAAGCAAAAAGTTTTGCATCACAATTACAAGAAATAGAGGAAAAATTTAAAAGTTCTCAAATAACCTCACCAGAGGTTGAAGTTTTCAAAGACGCAGAGATAGATACGAGCGTTGAGTGCCATGAGACACTTGACATTGTAAAATCAGTTCCTGATTTTGAAGGCAAACATGAGACATACGTGTCTTGGCGAAAAGCTGCACACACAGCTTACAAAATTTTTGAGGTATACCAGCGTAGCTCAAAACATTATCAAGCATTGGGCATTATAAGGAACAAAATTAAGGGCCCTGCTGACATGGTGCTGTCCTCATATGACACACCACTGAATTTCAAAGCGATTATAAATAGATTGGACCTTACGTACGTTGATAAGCGACCAATCTATTTAATAGAGCAAGAGCTGTCAACACTTCGTCAAGGAAACTTGACATTGATAGAATATTATGACGAAGTTGAGCGAAAACTTACGCTCCTCATAAATAAAACTATCATGACATATGACGCTTCCTTGGCTGCTTCTCTCAATGAGAAATACAGAGCAGATGCTTTAAGAGTATTTATCTCTGGAACTAAGAAACAGCTAAGCGACATACTCTTCTCAGCGCGACCAAAGGATTTGCCATCGGCCTTAGCATTAGCTCAAGAGGTCGAGTCAAATCACGAACGCTTCCATTTTGCAAATAATTATGCAAGAAGTCTGGAAGACAGAGCTCAGCGAAACGAACAACGTTATCAAAAACAACAGACTACAGAAAGCTCGCAGCAAGGTAAAAGTCCATATTATAATAAACCGAGAATAAATAATAATGGCCCGCCTCAAAGGCAAGAGGCACCACAGCCAATGGACATAGACAGTTCATCTAGATTTAGGCAACCCACACAACACCAGGCAAATCAAGGGGTTTCCGCCTACTCCCCTTTTCCGAATCAAACCCAAAAAAGACCCAATTGCGGAACAGCTAGGTTTACAGGACCAAAGCAGCAGAGAATAAATAACATCTCACAAGAAGATCACCAATACGACCCAAGTGAACAAGAATACGATACTATCGCCGAGTCCGAGGTAGCTGATTTTGAAGATGAAACTGCACAAACTGAAGAGCTCAATTTTAGAAATGACTCCCTGTTACCGTTTGTAGAGCGAACGATAGCAGGAAGCACAATAAAATTACTGATCGATACGGGGGCCTCAAAAAACTACGAGGGTCGTTTGATAAGTCCGTGACTTTTTGTATTTGCCGCGCACCTGCTCTAAATACAACACTGCTCCTGTCAGCAGTTATCGATTAACAGCTGACTGTAAAATTTGAAAGCTGCGTTTTTGGTTTGCGTTTTATAGGCATTGAAAGCAGACGATCTCGTGAATTTTAACGAAAATGGAGATCGAGATCGTCTGCTTTCAATGCCTATAAAACGCAAACCAAAAACGCAGCTTTCTCAAAATTTTACAGTCAGCTGTTAATCGATAACTGCTGACAGGAGCAGTGTTGTATTTAGAGCAGGTGCGCGGCACAAAAGTCACGGACTTATCAAACGACCCTCGTAGTTTTTTGAGGCCCCCGTATCGATCAGTAATTTTATTGTGCTTCCTGCTATCGTTCGCTCTACAAACGGTAACAGGAGTCATTTCTAAAAAATTGAGCTCTTCAGTTTGTGCAGTTTCATCTTCAAAATCAGCTACCTCGGACTCGGCGATAGTATCGTATTCTTGTTCACTTGGGTCGTATTGGTGATCTTCTTGTGAGATGTTATTTATTCTCTGCTGCTTTGGTCCTGTAAACCTAGCACAGTCAGCTGTTAATCGATAACTGCTGACAGGAGCAGTGTTGTATTTAGAGCAGGTGCGCGGCAAATACAAAAAGTCACGGACTTATCAAACGACCCTCGTATATAAAACCTCTAGGGAACCTTAAAAACATAACACCGGTAAACAAACCCTTTTTGGTAAAATCCCTTCATGGTTTTAACCCTGTTCAAAAAAAAATGTTTTATGCATCTCTTTAGCACTACAACAACATTTTTCATTTTGCCGAACCTTTCAACATTTGACGCCATAATAGGACTAGACCTGTTTAACAGAGTCAACGCTACACTAGATTTCAAAAATAAGATATTGCATACTGAATCTGGATCTGAGGAAATTCAGTTCCTAAGGTGCGCAAATGTAAATTTCACAGAAGTTCAAAACATAGAAGTCCCAGAAAAAATAAAAAAGAATTTCAGGAGATGCTAAAAGCTAGAACTAATGTCTTCGCAGACCCTAACGAAGCCCTTCCATACAACACTAACATTGTAGCGACAATACGAACTGAAAATGAGGACCCGATATACTCGTATTCAAAATTATACCCCCTATCCGATCGGAGTGTCTGATTTTGTAAACACAGAAACAGACAGTCTGCTAAAAGATGGTATAATAAGACCATCAAGATCACCTTATAATAATCCGGTGTGGGTGGTAGACAAGAAAGGAACAGACGAAAATGGAAACAAAAAGAAAAGACTTGTAATTGACTTCAGAAAATTGAACTCTAAAACTATTGCCGACAAATACCCCATACCCAATATTGTAGCCATACTGTCAAATCTTGGTAAAGCAAGGTATTTTACAACGCTTGACCTAAAATCAGATTTCACCAAGTTCTTCTTGCAGAAAAGATAGAGAAAAAAACAGCTTTTTCTGTAGGAAACGAAACGGAAATATGAGTTCTGTAGACTTCCTTTTGGACTGAAAAATGCTCCTAGTATTTTCCAAAGGGCTATTGACGATGTGCTTAGAGAAGATCGGGAATCGTGCTATGTTTACGTTGATGACGTAATCATTTTTTCAGAAAGCATGGAAGAGCACGTGAAGCACATCGCATGGGTATTAGACCAACTGATGAGGCAAATATGAGAGTTTCATGGGAAAAGTCACAATTTTTCAGAGTAAAGTAGACTATCTCGGATTTATGGTCTCTCGGGGAGGCATTTCAACAAATCCTAGCAAAGTTGAGGCAATAAGCAAGTTTCTAAAACCGACAACCTTGCTTCATGTTAGATCATTCTTGGGTCTAGCAGGTTACTATAGGACTATGCCTCGTTAGCTAGACCGCTAACGGATATTCTGAAAGGAGACAATGGCAAGGTTAGTGCTGGTCGATCCAAGAAAATACCAGTGAACCTTGACGAAAAGCAATGTCAAACATTTGAGAAATTGAAAAATGTTCTGATTTCGGAAGATGTTATGCTACTTTACCCTGACTATCGGAAACCATTTGACCTGACAACCGACGCCTCGTCCACCGGCCTAGGAGCAGTCCTATCCCAAGATGGGAAGCCGATTACTATGATATCCAGGACTCTTAAGGACCACGAGTTACATTTCGCAACAAACGAGCGCGAATTACTCGCAATAGTGTGGGCTCTTAAAAACCTAAGAACTTATCTTTATGGCGTACAGAATTTGAATATCTACACTGATCACCAACCCCTTACCTTTGCGGTCTCGGATAAAATCCTAATGCAAAGATTAAAAGGTGGAAGGCTTTCATTGACGACCATAATGCAAAAATTTTCTATAAGCCAGGGAAAGAAAATAATGTGGCTGATGCTTTGTCCCGACAAAGCGTTTTTGCCCTTTTGAAGAAGATGCATCATCTGATTTAGCAACCATACACAGCGAAGAATCACTAACTTATACTATCGACTCTTCTGATAAGCCTATAAACTGTTTTAGGAATCAAATTATTTTAGAAGAAAATGCGGTAACTTCAACACGTACTATAATTATGTTTGGTCAGAAAACAAGGCACATCATACATTTTAACGATAAACAACAACTAATGGAGTTGGTGTTTGATGCAGTTAACAAAGATGTTGTGAACGCAATCGCATGCGAGCTACCAATTCTGGCCTTTGTTCAGAACAAACTTGTGGAAACATTCCCATCCACAAAATTCTGGCATACTAAGCGAATGGTCATTGATGTTCTTGATAAGAATGAACAGAAAGAAATAATTATTGCAGAACATAACAGAGCACACAGAGCAGCTCAAGAAAATGTAAAACAAATAATGCAAGATTATTTTTTCCCGAAAATGACTCGCTTAGTAAACGAAACTGTAGTAAACTGCAAAGTTTGTAACAGAGCCAAATACGACCGGCACCCACAAAAACAAGTTATTGGTGAAACACCCATTCCTTCCCAAGTAGGAGAAATACTGCACATTGACATTTTTTCAACGGACAAAAAATATTTTTTAACTTGCATAGATAAATTTTCAAAATTCGCCATTGTACAACCAATAGCCTCCAGAACCATTATCGATATAGAACCACCAATACTACAACTTATGAATTTTTCCCAAACACCAAAACCATTTACTGCGACAACGAACCTTCTCTAAATTCTGAAACAATAAAATCACTATTAAATAACCGTTTTCATGTCCAAATCTCCAATGCTCCACCCCTACACAGCTCATCGAATGGGCAAGTAGAAAGATTTCATAGCACTCTTGCGGAAATAGCGCGGTGCTTGAAAATAGAAAAACACCTGAATGACACAGTTGAACTGATTCTTCAGTCAACAATTGAATACAATAAAACAATACACTCTGTTACCAACAAAAAACCAATCGAAATAATTCATTAATCTGCGCCAGATTTTTGAAGCAGGTATAAAAGACAAAGTGAATAAAGCTCAGGAAACACAGATGAAAAGGTTGAACGAAACTAGAAGAAATAGAATTTTTCAAGTAGGTGAAAGAGTTCTTTTAAAATCAAATAGAAGATTGGGTAATAAATTGACTCCCTTGTATGAAGAAGAGGTAATAGAAGCCGACCTAGGAACAACAGTTCTCATTAGGGGGGAGGGTGGTCCATAAGGACAATTTGAGATAATAATTTTCTTTACCATACTCTTATTTTTATATTTTTATTCAGGATTTTGGTCGTGCTACTTCTCATGACAACAACTACCGCCAAATTAACTGATTACTCAAGCTCGGACTATATCCCACTTGTGGACGGAAATGTAGTCATCTGGAAAAATTTTGAGTACCTCAGACACTCGTCTAATCTCAGTATGTACTCGGAAATAGCCGAGGAAACTAAAGCATTAATGAACCATTTTCCCCAATCGCACATGAAAAGATTTTAGAATCCGATATAGGTCATATAAAAACATTATTAGATACAGTGAAAACTCATCATAGACACGCTAGGAGTATTAACATTCTTGGTACTGCTCTAAAGGTGATAGCAGGAACCCCTGATTTTGACGACTTTGATAAGTTAAAATACAAGCAGCAATCTTTAATCGAATCAATAGACAATCAGGTTGTTATAAATACAAGAGTGCAAGAAAAAATCAATAAGCTAACAGACACAGTAAACATAATAATCAATAATGAAAAAACAAAACAAATCGACACCGACCACCTCTATGAAACACTTCTCGCAAGGGACCGAATTTTGATTTTAGAACTCGAAGCATTAATATTGTCAGTAACCCTTGCTAAGATTGAAATTATAAATCCCACTATTCTCGATTCTAAAGATTTGGAAAATATATTAAATGAGCACTCTACAGATATTACAATTACTGATTTAATGGAAGTAGCTTACATCAATGTTTTTTAGACGATAATTTTTTACATTTTATTATTAAATTCCCAAGCCCTAGCTTAGTTTGTAAAAAAGGTCACTCTATTCCCTGTCGAACACAATGGCACAATAATAAATTTTGCCGGATATAACAACGTAGCGGATTGCGAAAACCATACTCTGGCAATTGGAAACTGCAGTACTACCCTCACATCAACATTCTGCAGAGAACTCTCTTTTACAACTTGCGCACAACAGCTGCACGCCGGCACTACAGCTCATTGCACTACTCGTCCCAGCCACCTCGAACAAGTTGAATCAGTGGATGATGGTGTCATAATTATCAACAATGAAATGGCAACCGTTACCATGTCTAGTGGCACGGAGAAGACTATCCACGGCACATTCCTTTTAACGTTCGAAGATGAAGTTAAAATAAATGGATCTTTGTTCCGTAACTCGAGAGCCACAGTTCGACGCCAACCAGGTTCAGCGACAGCGGCACTCTTAAATATTACTGGACATCATGAGGTTTTGAGTCTGCCATACCTACAACGACTGAATATCCAAAATCTGAGGTACATCGGTGACATCGAAAAACAACTCGTTACAAAACCTGCAATCTTCAGTGTAACTATGCTTCTCGTAGCAATCATTGGACTTTCCATCTGGAAGATGTATCAGAAACACGTGAGAGCAAGGAAATCAGCTTCCTTGCAAACCGCCATCGACAACTTAAGGAAGTCCGGGGACGGCCTCCATCTTAGTGAGGGAGGAGTTAACATATGAGTTATCCAAAAGTTCAATGCCCGCTGATCACGCCATATATCAATGACTCCAATGCATGATCAGCATTCTTTGCGACAGTTGCGCATACTGTTTGCGTAACCTAGTTGCACAACGACACTGTCCGTAACGTTCCCACGTTCGCCGGCCACCCGACATTTGAGCCGTTTGGGCAATGCGCTGGATCAGCACTTTTAGGCGACAGGGCTAGTTTCGCGTTAAGAACAATTTGTACTTAGCTTTAGTTTGATTTTGACAATTAAAGAGTTCGGTATCGAAACGGGACAAGTCCTTTTTATTTGGAACCTTAATCGGAATAACATAACTTAATAACTTATACTTATGCGCATATTAAGACCTAATTTACGTATAATACCGAAGTTCGAATCGTCGGACACACAGCATTTACAAAACTTTTTATTTGCATAGAATGGTAACAGAATTAGCTCAGAATGCAACTTTGCCGACAGGTCAACAAATAAGGCAGTGGCTTAGTGGTTAGAGTGGCGGACAGCGGTCCTGCGTGCGAGAGTTCGATTCCCATGCGCGGGGCCGGCTGGTGCAACTTTTTATTTTAATTACTTTTTTTTGGTTATTTTTTTTATTCTTATAAGTTTAAAGAAAACCAAAGTTATTTAATTAAATATCAATAAAAATAGTTTTCAAAATTAAAACTCATGTTATTTTTGCAATATTTAAGACAATCAATAACTTACGAATGTTAGAGCGGGACGCCGATACATGCATGTCTGCATTTCCACATTTATGTTTCGGCGTCCCGCTCTAACACACATCAATTGCCGTATTCGGCGTAAGTACGCAACTGTCAGATTTGTTCAACATTCGGCAAAGTTTATAAAAGTGTTCTACTTAATTAAATATGTTGCGTACCAAAAATTTAAAAACTATTGTTATGTTGCTGTATAAATTATTTAATAGAAAAGAAAGAAAAAAAGGAAAACTCGTCACACATTGATCGCGGCAGGAATCGAACCCGAGCACTGTGAACATCATTGGTCTTCGAATCCGGTACACTCCACTTAGCTACTGTACAACTTCACATCAATTTATTGCCCTCTCGCTCTATCTAATGCTTATACTTCTTGTCTATTCGCTTTTGCATTGTTCATGTGTTCTTCTTGTGTCTGTCAAACGAATTGAATAATAAGAATATACAATTTGTTTTTAAATTTTTCCAAATAAAGCAGAATTTTCATTATAAATAACGGAATAATAATCCATGGCCTTCTACAGTCAGCACCTGACTGTAGCGTTCGACTGGTTTTTAATTGAATTTTGATAATAATTAGTTTTACATGTATTTTGTTGTTGGCTAATTCTGAGTAAAACGTCATAGCGATGCGCACTGTGTGCCAGAAGCGACTCATTTCAAACGAAATGTTAATTATTCACAATAATATATTATTTTATGAGTTGCATATCGTTGGTCGACAGACTGGCGTTAACGAAGATGATTAAGAGCTCAATATTCTTTTAGATTATGTGATATGTGAGGCAAAGAAAGATTTTTTTGAGTTGGGGAAGTTGCCTGCTGCGCACTATTTCTCAACATTTTAAATTTTCTTGCTTGGTCACTTGGACACTCTGCCGTCACAATATGTTGCAGGCAGACTGGCGCCTTGCACAAAAGGCAACAACAAAATACATGTAAAATTAATTATTTTTAAAATTCAATTAAATAAAAACTAGAAGCGATCTCAAATAATTCTTTCACCTTTTATTAAATATAGTCCTATCAGTAAAATTTTTTTTTTAAAAAAATCGGAGATGTAAGCAGCTATTTAACCTTAACTAATGAAATTAGGTATAAAGTCATTGGTTACGTTTATTTGATTGTTGCTTTGATGCGGCCTTGGGAATACTTTTTGGCAAATCAATGAGTCGGCTTAAATCAACGAAATCGTTTCCTTGAAAAGCCGAAAAAGGTATCAAACACATGTTGAGAAAATAAATTCGTGCCGTTTTGCGCATGTATTTTCATAGTAGTTTGAAGATGGAAAACTGGTGAGAACAGAAAACGTTAAGGTTAATAAAGGTTCTTTCAAAATGAAGCAACAAGTGTTGGCAAACGTGTGGTAGGTTTGAGGGGAAACGAATGTTGTCACAGAGAGGGGAATTTTTAAGTGCACTGCATTGCCGTCCAAGGTTTTAACCACACTTACGATAGCATGTTGAAATAAAACGAGAGCAACAGCCGAGCGGCACGCTACAATGGGATACCGTTCGACCTTTGTTGAAACGTTATGAGTTCATTATTGTACGGTTCTACTCCTTTACTGCATACTTCTGTACATGAAAACGTGTTTATGCATGAAGCATATTTTCGGATAAGCAAAAGATGCGCGTGCATAGAAAAAGAAGAGAAAACTCCCACACGAGCATTGCAATGACGTTATGGCTTGTTGGTTTGTATACAAAAACCAAGCAAACAGTGTTCATTTAATAACCTCTGCGTTTATTGGCCGATCGGATTGAAATTTTGACGATATGTAGAGATTATATTTAGTATAATGGTTGATCACAGCATCAATTGAGTTCGATACCGTTCAACAACTCACAATAAAACAACTATCTGCTTGCACTAAATACACAGCATAAGCTTTGCAGCGTGAATATTAACTTAAGCGACTTTAAGCCCAGGTGAGCCCAGGTAGACCAGGGTTGTTTTCAATGAATCCATTTTATCAACATCGTCAGCAACTGAAGAATACTCTTCCTTTTGTGCCGCTAGGGGCACAGACGAAAAAATCAGTTCCGCCTATGACGGATTATTTGGGCTTAAATCAAACACTTTCTTGCAAAACTAAAAATATAAATTACAAAAATAAATCACTAATATTTTTAAAGTGGATTATCTGTTTACTCTTTGTCTAAAGCTTGGCTTACGGCGTTTTGAAGAAGTGAAAATCAATCATCACTTCTAGCGCCTTCTAATGCAAACACCAGGACCTAGTTTTTGAACAGGGGTTTTCAACGGTCGAAGGATATAAAAAGGATCATTTGAAGCCTTTACATGTTAAATTTACAAAAGAAAAAATTAGACGTTAGAAACTCCCTATAGTTGGTACGTTTCCCTCTAAGACAACTACGTCGAGAAAAATTATAATTTGATCAAAAACATATTTTTTCCGTTACAGAGGCGTTACAGTCCATCTCCACTTGTATAATGTATGTTTTTTTAAATGCTTGTTTTTATTCAACATACTTCCCTTCTAGAGTATTACGTTGGGGCTTCTCAGACTTTCGATACCATTTTTGTATTACTATTTCTCCTTTTGATTCAAAATCGAATTATTATCTTTTTAGATCTGAGAACCGGAAGTAGTGGCCGGAGGCACAGATTTCGAATACGGTGAATTCGGAAGCAATTCGAATGCCCCAATTCATGGACCCTTTGCTATCGTTTTCGTGCATTGTCTTAAGCAGCTTTTTCTTTTTATCAAATGGGGCCGTTTCTTGTCGATTTCGTTCTTCCAAGCGGTCCTAATAACTCTATGTAATAGTCACTGTTGATGGTCCTTCCATTTTCAAGGTCATCAATAAATATTATTCAAGCGCAGGCTAAAAGTAAAATCATATGACATTATACACGTTAGTGGATACAAGGTATCTGAAAGGTAAGCCTAGCTATTTCGACTCAAATCCAGTTTACGGTCATTCATTTCACTGTCACTGTTGATGGTTCTTCCATTTTCACTCAGGTCATCAATTTGAATATTATTTCAAGCGCAGACCAAAATAAAATCATATGACATTATTTACGTTAGTGGATAGAGTTATCTGAAGACAGAACCCCAGCTATTTCATTCTCGTCCAGTTTACGGTCATTCATTTTGTGAAATTTCTTGATGTTGTTGTCTGGGCGTCGACAGTGTTCACCGACTTTGGTTCTTATACACCACGTCAAAACTTACATGCCAGTCATGAAGTGAAAATCGTTATCCAGCCAAGTTTTTGAATCTACTGTATTTTCCCTTTAAAAGCAAAATTTTATCAACACGCGGAATTAATTTTTATCCTTTTTTTTTTAATAACAATAGTACTCGTAGCTTCACTCAAAATCCTATAACTTAATAGAAAGGTGATGAATTTATTTACTAAGTGTTCTTCATGTAATGAGAGTTCAGCAAAGA
>JAECXB010002005.1:0-10006 GCA_018151435.1 Zaprionus africanus
CGAAACCGACCAAACCGACCAAACCGACGAAACCGACCAAACCGACCAAACCGACCAAACCGACCAAACCGACCAAACCGACCAAACCGACCAAACCGACCAAACCGACCAAACCGACCAAACCGACCAAACCGACCAAACCGACCAAACCGACCAAACCGACCAAACCGACCAAACCGACCAAACCGACCAAACCGACCAAACCGACCAAACCGACCAAACCGACCAAACCGACCAAACCGACCAAACCGACCAAACCGACCAAACCGACCAAACCGACCAAACCGACGAAACCGACCAAACCGACCAAACCGACCAAACCGACCAAACCGACCAAACCGACCAAACCGACCAAACCGACCAAACCGACCAAACCGACCAAACCGACCAAACCGACCAAACCGACCAAACCGACCAAACCGACCAAACCGACCAAACCGACCAAACCGACCAAACCGACCAAACCGACCAAACCGACCAAACCGACCAAACCGACCAAACCGACCAAACCGACCAAACCGACCAAACCGACCAAACCGACCAAACCGACCAAACCGACCAAACCGACCAAACCGACCAAACCGACCAAACCGACCAAACCGACCAAACCGACCAAACCGACCAAACCGACCAAACCGACCAAACCGACCAAACCGACCAAACCGACCAAACCGACCAAACCGACCAAACCGACCAAACCGACCAAACCGACCAAACCGACCAAACCGACCAAACCGACCAAACCGACCAAACCGACCAAACCGACCAAACCGACCAAACCGACCAAACCGACCAAACCGACCAAACCGACCAAACCGACCAAACCGACCAAACCGACCAAACCGACCAAACCGACCAAACCGACCAAACCGACCAAACCGACCAAACCGACCAAACCGACCAAACCGACCAAACCGACGAAACCGACGAAACCGACCAAACCGACCAAACCGACCAAACCGACCAAACCGACCAAACCGACGAAACCGACCAAACCGACCAAACCGACCAAACCGACCAAACCGACCAAACCGACCAAACCGACCAAACCGACCAAACCGACCAAACCGACCAAACCGACCAAACCGACCAAACCGACCAAACCGACCAAACCGACCAAACCGACCAAACCGACCAAACCGACCAAACCGACCAAACCGACCAAACCGACCAAACCGACCAAACCGACCAAACCGACCAAACCGACCAAACCGACCAAACCGACCAAACCGACCGAAACCGACCAAACCGACCAAACCGACCAAACCGACCAAACCGACCAAACCGACCAAACCGACCAAACCGACCAAACCGACCAAACCGACCAAACCGACCAAACCGACCAAACCGACCAAACCGACCAAACCGACGAAACCGACCAAACCGACCAAACCGACCAAACCGACCAAACCGACGAAACCGACGAAACCGACCAAACCGACCAAACCGACCAAACCGACCAAACCGACCAAACCGACCAAACCGACCAAACCGACCAAACCGACCAAACCGACCAAACCGACCAAACCGACCAAACCGACCAAACCGACCAAACCGACCAAACCGACCAAACCGACCAAACCGACCAAACCGACCAAACCGACCAAACCGACCAAACCGACCAAACCGACCAACACCAAACCGACCAAACCGACCAAAACCGACCAAACCGACCAAACCGACCAAACCGACCAAACCGACCAAACCGACCAAACCGACCAAACCGACCAAACCGACCAAACCGACCAAACCGACCAAACCGACCAAACCGACCAAACCGACCAAACCGACCAAACCGACCAAACCGACCAAACCGACCAAACCGACCAAACCGACCAAACCGACCAAACCGACCAAACCGACCAAACCGACCAAACCGACCAAACCGACCAAACCGACCAAACCGACACAAACCGACCAAACCGACCAAACCGACCAAACCGACCAAACCGACCAAACCGACCAAACCGACCGAAACCGACCAAACCGACCAAACCGACCGAAACCGACCAAACCGACCAAACCGACCAAACCGACCAAACCGACCAAACCGACCAAACCGACCAAACCGACCAAACCGACCAAACCGACCAAACCGACCAAACCGACCAAACCGACCAAACCGACCAAACCGACCAAACCGACCAAACCGACCAAACCGACCAAACCGACCAAACCGACCAAACCGACCAAACCGACCAAACCGACCAAACCGACCAAACCGACCAAACCGACCAAACCGACCAAACCGACCAAACCGACCAAACCGACCAAACCGACCAAACCGACCAAACCGACCGAAACCGACCAAACCGACCAAACCGACCAAACCGACCAAACCGACCAAACCGACCAAACCGACCAAACCGACCAAACCGACCAAACCGACCAAACCGACCAAACCGACCAAACCGACCAAACCGACCAAACCGACCAAACCGACCAAACCGACCAAACCGACCAAACCGACCAAACCGACCAACACCAAACCGACCAAACCGACCAAACCGACCAAACCGACCAAACCGACCAAACCGACCAAACCGACCAAACCGACCAAACCGACCAAACCGACCAAACCGACCAAACCGACCAAACCGACCAAACCGACCAAACCGACCAAACCGACCGAAACCGACCAAACCGACCGAAACCGAAACCGAAACCGACCAAACCGACCAAACCGACCAAACCGACCAAACCGACCAAACCGACCAAACCGACCAAACCGACCAAACCGACCAAACCGACCAAACCGACCAAACCGACCAACACCGAAACCGACCAAACCGACCAAACCGACCAAACCGACCAAACCGACCAAACCGACCAAACCGACCAAACCGACCAAACCGACCAAACCGACCAAACCGACCAAACCGACCAAACCGACCAAACCGACCAAACCAAACCGACCAAACCGACCAAACCGACCAAACCGACCAAACCGACCAAACCGACCAAACCGACCAAACCGACCAAACCGACCAAACCGACCAAACCGACCAAACCGCCAAACCGACCAAACCGACCAAACCGACCAAACCGACCAAACCGACCAAACCGACCAAACCGACCAAACCGACCAAACCGACCAAACCGACCAAACCGACCAAACCGACCAAACCGACCAAACCGACCAAACCGACCAAACCGACCAAACCGACCGAAACCGACCAAACCGACCGAAACCGACCAAACCGACCAAACCGACCAAACCGACCAAACCGACCAAACCGACCAAACCGACCAAACCGACCAAACCGACCAAACCGACCAAACCGACCAAACCGACCAAACCGACCAAACCGACCAAACCGACCAAACCGACCAAACCGACCAAACCGCCAAACCGACCAAACCGACCAAACCGACCAAACCGACCAAACCGACCAAACCGACCAAACCGACCAAACCGACCAAACCGACCAAACCGACCAAACCGACCAAACCGACCAAACCGACCAAACCGACCAAACCGACCAAACCGACCAAACCGACCAAACCGACCAAACCGACCAAACCGACCAAACCGACCAAACCGACCAAACCGACCAAACCGACCAAACCGACCGAAACCGACCAAACCGACCAAACCGACCAAACCGACCAAACCGACCAAACCGACCAAACCGACCAAACCGACCAAACCGACCAAACCGACCAAACCGACCAAACCGACCAAACCGACCAAACCGACCAAACCGACCAAACCGACCAAACCGACCAAACCGACCAAACCGACGAAACCGACGAAACCGACGAAACCGACGAAACCGACGAAACCGACGAAACCGACGAAACCGACGAAACCGACGAAACCGACGAAACCGACGAAACCGACGAAACCGACCAAACCGACCAAACCGAAACCGACCAAACCGACCAAACCGACCAAACCGACCAAACCGACCAAACCGACCAAACCGACCAAACCGACCAAACCGACCAAACCGACCAAACCGACGAAACCGACCAAACCGACCAAACCGACCAAACCGACCAAACCGACCAAACCGACCAAACCGACCAAACCGACCAAACCGACCAAACCGACCAAACCGACCAAACCGACCAAACCGACCAAACCGACCAAACCGACCAAACCGACCAAACCGACCAAACCGACCAAACCGACCAAACCGACCAAACCGACCAAACCGACCAAACCGACCAAACCGACCAAACCGACCAAACCGACCAAACCGACCAAACCGACCAAACCGACCAAACCGACCAAACCGACCAAACCGACCAAACCGACCAAACCGACCAAACCGACCAAACCGACCAAACCGACCAAACCGACCAAACCGACCAAACCGACCAAACCGACCAAACCGACCAAACCGACCAAACCGACCAAACCGACCAAACCGACCAAACCGACCAAACCGACCAAACCGACCAAACCGACCAAACCGACCAAACCGACCAAACCGACCAAACCGACCAAACCGACCAAACCGACCAAACCGACCAAACCGACCAAACCGACCAAACCGACCAAACCGACCAAACCGACCAAACCGACCAAACCGACCAAACCGACCAAACCGACCAAACCGACCAAACCGACCAAACCGACCAAACCGACCAAACCGACCAAACCGACCAAACCGACCGAAACCGACCAAACCGACCAAACCGACCAAACCGACCAAACCGACCAAACCGACCAAACCGACCAAACCGACCAAACCGACCAAACCGACCAAACCGACCAAACCGACCAAACCGACCAAACCGACCAAACCGACCAAACCGACCAAACCGACCAAACCGACCAAACCGACCGAAACCGACCAAACCGACCAAACCGACCAAACCGACCAAACCGACCAAACCGACCAAACCGACCAAACCGACCAAACCGACCAAACCGACCAAACCGACCAAACCGACCGAAACCGACCAAACCGACCAAACCGCAAACCGACCAAACCGACCAAACCGACCAAACCGACCAAACCGACCAAACCGACCAAACCGACCAAACCGACCAAACCGACCAAACCGACCAAACCGACCAAACCGACCAAACCGACCAAACCGACCAAACCGACCAAACCGACCAAACCGACCAAACCGACCGAAACCGACCGAAACCGACCAAACCGACCAAACCGACCAAACCGACCAAACCGACCAAACCGACCAAACCGACCAAACCGACCAAACCGACCAAACCGACCGAAACCGACCAAACCGACCAAACCGACCAAACCGACCAAACCGACCAAACCGACCAAACCGACCAAACCGACCAAACCGACCAAACCGACCAAACCGACCAAACCGACCAAACCGACCAAACCGACCAAACCGACCAAACCGACCAAACCGACCAAACCGACCAAACCGACCAAACCGACCAAACCGACCAAACCGACCAAACCGACCAAACCGACCAAACCGACCAAACCGACCAAACCGACCAAACCGACCAAACCGACCAAACCGACCAAACCGACCAAACCGACCAAACCGACCAAACCGACCAAAACCGACCAAACCGACCAAACCGAACCGAAACCGACCAAACCGACCAAACCGACCAAACCGACCAAACCGACCAAACCGACCAAACCGACCAAACCGACCAAACCGACCAAACCGACCAAACCGACCAAACCGACCAAACCGACCAAACCGACCAAACCGACCAAACCGACCAAACCGACAAACGAAACCGACCAAACCGACCAAACCGACCAAACCGACCAAACCGACCAAACCGACCAAACCGACCAAACCGACCAAACCGACCAAACCGACCAAACCGACCAAACCGACCAAACCGACCAAACCGACCAAACCGACCAAACCGACCAAACCGACCAAACCGACCAAACCGACCAAACCGACCAAACCGACCAAACCGACCAAACCGACCAAACCGACCAAACCGACCAAACCGACCAAACCGACCAAACCGACCAAACCGACCAAACCGACCAAACCGACCAAACCGACCAAACCGACCAAACCGACCAAACCGACCAAACCGACCAAACCGACCAAACCGACCAAACCGACCAAACCGACCAAACCGACCAAACCGACCAAACCGACCAAACCGACCAAACCGACCAAACCGACCAAACCGACCAAACCGACCAAACCGACCAAACCGACCGAAACCGACCAAACCGACCAAACCGACCAAACCGACCAAACCGACCAAACCGACCGAAACCGACCAAACCGACCAAACCGACCAAACCGACCAAACCGACCAAACCGACCAAACCGACCAAACCGACCAAACCGACCAAACCGACCAAACCGACCAAACCGACCAAACCGACCAAACCGACCAAACCGACCAAACCGACCAAACCCAAACCGAAACCGACCAAACCGACCAAACCGACCAAACCGACCAAACCGACCAAACCGACCAAACCGACCAAACCGACCAAACCGACCAAACCGACCAAACCGACCAAACCGACCAAACCGACCAAACCGACCAAACCGACCAAACCGACGAAACCGACCAAACCGACCAAACCGACGAAACCGACCAAACCGACCAAACCGACCAAACCGACGAAACCGACCAAACCGACCAAACCGACGAAACCGACCAAACCGACCAAACCGACCAAACCGACGAAACCGACCAAACCGACCAAACCGACCAAACCGACCAAACCGACCAAACCGACGAAACCGACGAAACCGACGAAACCGACGAAACCGACGAAACCGACGAAACCGACCAAACCGACCAAACCGACCAAACCGACCAAACCGACCAAACCGACCAAACCGACCAAACCGACCAAACCGACCAAACCGACCAAACCGACCAAACCGACCAAACCGACCAAACCGACCAAACCGACCAAACGAAACCGACCAAACCGACCAAACCGACCAAACCGACCAAACCGACCAAACCGACCAAACCGACCAAACCGACCAAACCGACCAAACCGACCAAACCGACCAAACCGACCAAACCGACCAAACCGACCAAACCGACCAAACCGACCAAACCGACCAAACCGACCAAACCGACCAAACCGACCAAACCGACCAAACCGACCAAACCGACCAAACCGACCAAACCGACCAAACCGACCAAACCGACCAAACCGACCAAACCGACCAAACCGACCAAACCGACCAAACCGACCAAACCGACCGAAACCGACCAAACCGACCAAACCGACCAAACCGACCAAACCGACCAAACCGACCAAACCGACCAAACCGACCAAACCGACCAAACCGACCAAACCGACCAAACCGACCAAACCGACCAAACCGACCAAACCGACCAAACCGACCAAACCGACCAAACCGACCAAACCGACCAAACCGACCAAACCGACCAAACCGACCAAACCGACCAAACCGACCAAACCGACCAAACCGACCAAACCGACCGAAACCGACCGAAACCGACCAAACCGACCAAACCGACCAAACCGACCAAACCGACCAAACCGACCAAACCGACCGAAACCGACCAAACCGACCAAACCGACCAAACCGACCGAAACCGACCAAACCGACCAAACCGACCAAACCGACCAAACCGACCAAACCGACCAAACCGACCAAACCGACCAAACCGACCAAACCGACCAAACCGACCAAACCGACCAAACCGACCAAACCGACCAAACCGACCAAACCGACCAAACCGACCAAACCGACCAAACCGACCAAACCGACCAAACCGACCAAACCGACCAAACCGACCAAACCGACCAAACCGACCAAACCGACCAAACCGACCAAACCGACCAAACCGACCAAACCAAACCGACCAAACCGACCAAACCGACCAAACCGACCAAACCGACCAAACCGACCAAACCGACCGAAACCGACCAAACCGACCAAACCGACCAAACCGACCAAACCGACCAAACCGACCAAACCGACCAAACCGACCAAACCGACCAAACCGACCAAACCGACCAACCAAACCGACCAAACCGACCAAACCGACCAAACCGACCAAACCGACCAAACCGACCAAACCGACCAAACCGACCAAACCGACCAAACCGACCAAACCGACCAAACCGACCAAACCGACCAAACCGACCAAACCGACCAAACCGACCAAACCGACCAAACCGACAAACCGACGAAACCGACCAAACCGACCAAACCGACCAAACCGACCAAACCGACCAAACCGACCAAACCGACCAAACCGACCAAACCGACCAAACCGACCAAACCGACCAAACCGACCAAACCGACCAAACCGACCAAACCGACCAAACCGACCAAACCGACCAAACCGACCAAACCGACCAAACCGACCAAACCGACCAAACCGACCAAACCGACCAAACCGACCAAACCGACCAAACCGACCAAACCGACCAAACCGACCGAAACCGACCGAAACCGACCGAAACCGACCAAACCGACCGAAACCGACCAAACCGACCAAACCGACCAAACCGACCAAACCGACCAAACCGACCAAACCGACCAAACCGACCAAACCGACCAAACCGACCAAACCGACCAAACCGACCAAACCGACACAAACCGACCAAACCGACAAAACCGACCAAACCGACCAAACCGACCAAACCGACCAAACCAACAAACCGACCAAACCGACCAAACCGACCAAACCGACCAAACCGACAAAACCGACAAAACCGACCAAACCGACCAAACCGACCAAACCGACCAAACCGACCAAACCGACCAAACCGACCAAACCGAACAAACCGACCAAACCGACCAAACCGACCAAACCGACCAAACCGACCAAACCGACCAAACCGACCAAACCGACCAAACCGACCAAACCGACCAAACCGACCAAACCGACCAAACCGACCAAACCGACCAAACCGACCAAACCGACCAAACCGACCAAACCGACCAAACCGACCAAACCGACCAAACCGACCAAACCGACCAAACCGACCAAACCGACCAAACCGACCAAACCGACCAAACCGACCAAACCGACCAAACCGACCAAACCGACCAAAACAAACCGACCAAACCGACCAAACCGACCAAACCGACCAAACCGACCAAACCGACCAAACCGACCAAACCGACCAAACCGACCAAACCGACCAAACCGACCAAACCGACCAAACCGACCAAACCGACCAAACCGACCAAACCGACCAAACCGACCAAACCGACCAAACCGACCAAACCGACCAAACCGACCAAACCGACCAAACCGACCAAACCGACCAAACCGACCAAACCGACCAAAACCGACCAAACCGACCAAACCGACCAAACCGACAAAACCGACCAAACCGACCAAACCGACCAAACCGACCAAACCGACCAAACCGACCAAACCGACCAAACCGACCAAACCGACCAAACCCAAACCGACCAAACCGACCAAACCGACCAAACCGACCAAACCGACCAAACCGACCAAACCGACCAAACCGACCAAACCGACCAAACCGACCAAACCGACCAAACCGACAAACCGACAAACCGACCAAACCGACCAAACCGACCAAACCGACCAAACCGACCAAACCGACCAAACCGACCAAACCGACCAAACCGACCAAACCGACCAAACC
Organism: Zaprionus africanus; assembly: GCA_018151435.1. Classification (NCBI taxonomy): domain Eukaryota; kingdom Metazoa; phylum Arthropoda; class Insecta; order Diptera; family Drosophilidae; genus Zaprionus; species Zaprionus africanus. Next base: position 9,558 of record JAECXB010002005.1, read on the forward strand.
GACCAAACCGACCAAACCGACCAAACCGACCAAACCGACCAAACCGACCAAACCGACCAAACCGACCAAACCGACCAAACCGACCAAACCGACCAAACCGACCAAACCGACCAAACCGACCAAACCGACCAAACCGACCAAACCGACCAAACCGACCAAACCGACCAAACCGACCAAACCGACCAAACCGACCAAACCGACCAAACCGACCAAACCGACCAAACCGACCAAACCGACCAAACCGAACAAACCGAACAAACCGACGCCAAACCGACCAAACCGACCAAACCGACCAAACCGACCAAACCGACCAAACCGACGACAAACCGACCAAACCGACCAAACCACCCCAAACCCACCAAACCGACCAAACCCACCAAACCGACCAAACCGACCAAACCGACCAAACCGACCAAACCGACCAAAACCGACCAAACCGACCAAACAAA
>JAECXB010002015.1:0-12402 GCA_018151435.1 Zaprionus africanus
ATCTGGCTGGAGGCGTGTTTTCATTTCTAATGAAAGCTAGTTGACCTTCTTCCGGGCTTGGCCATCTGAGCATATTTTGTGCTCTGTTGAAGAGACATCAGGTAATCCCCTCCTTCCACTTTACAGAATTCCGCCCTGATGCGCTGCAAAATGTCGCCAGGGATGTCAGGGATCCAATTCTTTGATTTTCATCAAAGTGTTCTGGAGCTCAATAAGTGGTCTTCCCACGATGAAGTGTCCTGGCGTCCAAAACTCCTCTCCATGGTCGTCATTGTTGAGATTCAACAACGGCCGAGAGTTTAACACTGCCTCGATTTGACAAAGGAGTGATGTGAACTCCTCGAAGGTGAAAGCTGTTTTCGCCGATGACACCCTCGGTCTGGTGGCTCCGCCGACTAACACCAGCTTCCCACAATCCTCCGCAAATGGGGCTTGCCGGCGGGATAAAGTGCCAGTGCATGCCTTCCTTAACGAGAACCGGCGCCAGATGGTTGTTGTTTCTTAAACGGCTTCGTCACCATGTATTCTGGCTGCCCCACCACGAGAGTTCTTGGTTCGGTGTTGTCCGAAGGCACGGGTGTGGGCTTTTTCCTCGTCTAGCAAAAAATCGCCGTAATGCTTCAAGAAATCGTTCTGTTGAGATCGCCGACTGCTTCCGAGTGAATTGCGCTTCGTTGCCGCTCTAAACAAAGAGGCATATGTATTCTTTGAAGGTCTTTGGCCTCTTCCGTTCGAACATCAGTTTGAAATGGTCCCGCGTAGTCGATGCCAGTATTTTGGAAAGGATGTTCCCCGGTTACACGGTGAACCGGCAAATTCCCCATAAGTTGATTTGCCACATATCTTTGTATCTTTGCATGTAATACATTTCTTTTGTAGATATTTTTTTAGCTGGTTTCGAAGTCCAAACATCCAGAAGTTTGCTTGTACTTGGCTCCCGCATTAGCTTAAGTCCACCATGTAGGGTTTCCATATGGCGCTTTCCTTATTTGAAGCCAAGAGAAGCGCGATTTTCCAAGTATTGCACTGGATGTTTGCGTCGTATGGCTGCAATGAATTTTGAAGCCGACCGCCTACTTTTAGAACGCCCTCTCCGTCTGAAGGTTTGAGCGCCTGAAGTTTACGGTTGCCTCAAGAGGGTCTTTTCTTTTGAAGCAACAGAATTTCCCGACCAAAATCTGGCCGTTGTTGTGGTTTTACAACGGTTGTTTTGGCCTTTTAAATTCTTCAACCGTAAGATAGGTTGACTGGGGTGCTCTTCCTCGTAGTTTGGCTATAAAGCGTAATACATACGCCATTACGCTATTAAGCTTGTCCACCGAAGAATACCTCCATAATAGCGGAGTAAGGCTGTTTTCCTCATCTGTTACTGTTGTAGGGGCAATGAGTTCCGGTAGCTCAGGCTGAATCCATTGACACGGTGGTTTTCGCCAACCAGTGTGGTCCTTTCCACCAGATGTCACATGCTGCCAGTTGCTTTGGACATATTCCCCTTGAAGCCACGTCTGCTGGGTTTTCCTCTGATTGCACGTAGCTCCATTTTACGTTGGGTAGTTTTTTATGAATATCGTCAACTCGTGTTTTAAGGCGATTTATGCTGCCGTTTTACTTTGGATCCAAGCTAAGAGTGATCTGAGAGTCACTCCATGCTGATTTGATCCGATCTCCCACTATGTTTGAATTCTACGTAGTAAGGTTGCTCGGGAGATGAGCTGCGCAAAGTTCCAATTTAGAATAGTTTTTATTTTTTCATAGGATTTACCTTGCTTTTTGCAGCCAGCAAAGTGGTACAGCTCAAGTTTAGCATACACTACTGCTGCCATATGCTTTTTCAGAGGCATCGCAAAAACCATGAATTTCCATGTTGTCCGCAGCTGAGCTTCCAGTCCAGCGAGGTCCGGATGCTAATATTTCCCAGACTTGGAAGATCACTAGCATATTCTCGCCAGATCGAGCAAGATTGGGTTCCAACTCTGTGTCCATGCAAGTGGCAATTTCCATAGCTCCTGAATATAGCATTTTTCACTTGCAGAATAACGAAGATTGTAAGCCATCCAAGTGGGTCGAAAGACCTTGCCAGTGCGAAAGAACTAAGCATGTAATGCGTGTTAGTTTAGGGGCAATCGACTATAAAAAGGAAAATACATCCTTTTTGGGGTCCCATTGCAAGCCTAAAGTTTTAATAGACTCGTCCTCCTGATGGTAATCTTCTCAGTTGAGTCCTCACCTTGAATTCCAGCGATGATTTGATCGTCGTTAGAGACCCATTTGCGCAGGTGCAAGCCAGCCCTCTCCATAATGTTTCGGAGTTCGACTTGTATTTTGACGCAGTCATCGACGGAGTCCCCACCAGTAATAAGATCATCCATGTAGAAGTCTTCTTTCAGGACCGTCAGCAATCGATGATTGTCTTAGCAGTATCGGTTTGCCAACTCTTGAAGACATCTGACGGCTAAAAATGGTGCTGCTGAAGTGCCATATGTTACCGTAGTCAGCTTATATTCTCTGACTTCTGCTTTGGGATCATCTCTCCAGAGGATATGTTGATATTCTTGGTCTTTTTTCGCTATTTTAATTTGGCGATACATTTTCTCGATGTCAGCTGTCATCACGTATTGCCATTGTCGCCATTTTAGCAAGATATCAAAAATGTCCTTTTGTATTCTAGGACCGACGAGCATCACATCGTTTAGGCTCAATCCATTGGAGGTCTTTGCGGAGGCGTCAAACACTACCCTTAGTTTGGTAGTGAGACTGTTCGGTCTAATGACTGCCTGTTGTGGCAAGTAGTATTTTCCTTTACCACTTGTGTTGAGCGGCTCCATGTGCCCTAGTCTTAAGTATTCCTGCATAAAGGCACTGTAGTCGGAGAATATTTGTGGACATCTCTTGAAACGTTTCTCCATTTGAAGGAGTCTAGCCATGGCTTGTTTCCTAGAGTCTCCGAGTTCACATTCTTTGCGAAATGGTATGGAAACCACAAGCCGACCTTCGTTATCCCACGTCGTGGTTTTCTGGAAGTGTTCTTCACACTCTAGATCTTCCTGTCGCTCGTTGGTGTCGCTTTCCAATTCCCAGAAGCGCTCGAGATCGTCCAACCGTATTGTTGTAGCTGCGCTGATTACTTTGCTATTGCATTCTCTGGATATGCTCCCAGAGATTATCCATCCAAGCTTGGTTTTCTGTCCCAAGGTCTGTTTGACTTTTTTGATCTTATCCAACATGATCGACGGCAGCAGGTCAACTCCTATTATAAGATCGATCCTGCTAGGCTCGTTGAAGTGTGGATCAGCAAGCTCGCAGCCCTTCCAGTCCTTGGCAATGTTAATATTTATTCTGTTGCTTGGTAGAGCTCTCCGTAGTTTTGGATGCACTAACGCTTGCGTTGTCGTTTCAAAACTACTAGCAAATCTTGGTTTTATTTCTAGTCGAACGCTACTTTTGATAACGTCGACTCCTTCTGAAATTCCTTGGACTTCGATATTTCTTTTCGTCCTCCGAAGTTTCAGAAGTTGTACTGCTTCCTCTGATATCAGCGTTTTTTGTGAGCCTCCATCAATAAGGGCTCTCAACTGCTCATAATTTCCATTTTTGTTTTTTACCAGAATTAGAGCAGTGGCCAGCAACGTCTTTTTGGCAAAATCGACATTTCCTGTTTATTGTCCTTTTTGCTTCTTTATGGGGGGCATTATTCTGCATTGGGTCTATTAAAATATGTAACTGTTCAATAAAAGCCAGCACATCATGCAGAGACTGAATTTCTCTGGCCTTCTTTACGTGTTGTTCGTAAAGTTGTAAAACTTCTGTAGAGAAACTTCGAATCAATATTTGGGCGAATAATGCATCAAAATCTTGGCCGATTTGCTCTTTTATGATGCATATGTTTTCCCTCGCTGTATCCAGGAACATGCGGATACTGCCTTCGTCATGATTCTTCAGCAGTTCCAAGTCCATCAGCTGGTTGAAGCGATAGCTTCATAGCTTGGCATAGCGCTTGCATATTAGCTCCCATGCCAAACTGTAATTGGCCGAGGACCCAACTAATAGGTGTCCAACGACTAATCTCGCTTCTCCCGTGAGGTAAGCCCGTAGGTAGTTCAGCTTTTTAGTATCGCTGATATCTTCCCTCGAATCGATGATGAGTGAAAAATTCTCGTAGAACGATTGCCACTCCTTTGGATCTCCGCTAAATTGAGACAGAGTCGTTTTCGGAAGTTCCGGCTGTCGTCCTCTCTTCTGCGTACTTCGTGTATCTTCCTATCAAGCAGGTCAGATAACACGTTCACATCGCAATCCAATTCCACTATCCTTGTCATTTCAAAGGCATTACTTTCATAATCTGCCTCTAAGGTATTTAGTGATGCTTGCACTTTTGACCACAGGAAGTTTAATTTGAACTTCTGGTTTTGCAACGTAATCACATCACTTCGATTGAGGTCGGCTTTGACTTCGCTCATGTGCTGCCTTAACATATTTGTAAGGGAGTCCGTGGCGTCTACCAAGGGAACTGGGGTGCTCCGTGGTACACTTGCTCTTGCCCCTAATCCCTTTAGAGGTACTTGGCCTGGTATCCAGCACTTCTCTATGTCCAGTTTCCTCTAGCTGAGTCGGGTTTTCGCCTATCGTGGCTACTTCGACCTTCATGTCCGAATCCAAATAACTCCGGACTGCAGCCATTGTGGAATCATATATCTTCTCGTTGAAGTATTGATGATCGACAGGCCCAATCCTTACCAGCGCCGTGTGGTTGTTTTTGAATTGAAAACTCAATTCTCTCACGATCGATGAGTTTCCTCTTCGCTAGTTCCTCGTGAAGTTGTTGTCGCACTTTAATTTGCTTTTTTAGCAGTGCCAACGTTTGTTCGGACATCATTCTGACTGCTTTTTTTAAATCTTTTGCTTAACTTGGCTAACCGTTGGAGGTGTTTTTTGTTTGATCGCCTGGTTGATCTAGCTGTGCCTCGACTCACAACTTGTTGATGTTACCCAAGAATACAAAAAGAATTTTCCAGAATTTTTTCACTAGATTTACTTGGTGCACTCGCGGACGGCTCGAAGGACCAAAAAATGTAAAGAATAGACACTTCTTAACACTTGTACGAGTTTATTTCAACTAATTCTAAAATCTGATGCGGTGTTGTAAGGAACCGCGGTGGTGGTTATTTTACTTATACATAATTTATTTATATATGCTGCACTTGAAAGACGCAGCGAGGGATAATATTATGTGAGATAAGTACAGGATAGTTGCGATCCCTTCTCATGTATCGTACGTGAGGTCATAAAATATTTAGTCCCTGTCGTAAAAATAGATAAGGGACCGCTGCTTGAGGCAAAATCCTGTACCTGCTGGCACTAGCAGTGTTCTACGGTACAGTGCCGTGCAGTTCAGTGCAGCAGTACTTCATGTTCATGCTGGTGCCTGAACAGCGGGTGTTTCCTGAAAATTTCATTTAAATCGGAAAAAATAAGGGAGATATGATCTGATTTAAACTCAATTTGAACGTATACTTATGCGTATATTAAGACCTAATTTACGCAAGCATACCGAAGTTCAAATCTAGGGTCGGACACACAGCATTTTACAAAACTTTTTATTTGCATATAATGGTAACATAATTAGCTCACAATGCAACTTTGCCGATCGAACAATAAATGAGGCAGTGGCTTAGTGGTTAGAGTGGATGACGGCAATTCTGTCCTATGCGCGGCTGGTGCAACTTTTTATTTAAATTACTTTTTTGTTTTTTTTTTTATTCTTAAAACTAAAAGGAAAAGAAGAGTCGAAATCAACACCCTCTACCTAAATCCTAAATTATGTAATCAATAAAAATAGTTTTCCAAAATAAATTGTACACGAATGTTAGAGCGGGATGCGTGTCTGCATTTGCACATTTATGTTTCGGCGCCTGCTCTAACACGCATCTATTGCCGTATTCGTACGCAATTGTTAGAGTTGTAATGTACAGCCCTTCCAATTGTATAAAAGAAAAAAGAAACTAACGATTTTTGAAAAATACGCTTATCTCCGAATATGTTTAATTTCTATCTCTATAATTCGTAGTCAATATTAGATCACTCCTATTCAACTATAACAAAAAGCTCAAAGCTCCAATTATATCTTTGGGAGTTACATGTGAGCTTTGCACTGCTCGAGAGACACCTACGCTCTCATAGAGTTCTTTTCTATTTTTGCACTCGCGAAGAGCAGATGTGGAGTTTGCATAAAATAATAAATTTAAAAAACGTGGTCGTTTGGTCTCTGAAAAAAGAGAAACGTATTGTGCCTCTATATTTTTAAGCACCAAAGCAAATCTGTGAGTACTTTAGATTTATCAATTTTCATTGATTTAATCTAATCCGATGTTTGTTATTTTTTTATGCAGAGCGTGCACATTGCGTCGGCCAGCGGAGCTCCCCGGCTGTTAGAGTGCACGTCTCAGAGGATAGGGCTCCACCGTGCATTAGATCGGGTTTCTGTGCCAGCACACCCACAGATCTGCACACCTTATTGGGAAAATTTACAAAAAAAAAATCTTGGCGAGCAGCGAACGCATAACCTCGCCAAAGCTGGGAAAAGGGGAAAAAATGCATCTCTAACCTTAAACTCTTCTTCTGTATTCCATACTTACATCTATAACCTACACATCAACATCTACATTTACATCAATAGCCTACTATTACATCTACATCTACATCAACGCGTATATATATATATCCACCAACAATATCAAAAACAGTGCAAAACTTTTATTAAAGAATTTACATAAAATTCAACATACATAAACAGTGATACCCAAAATTACACAATGCCATACACATACATCACCACACTTACACATTATTAACTAATAAGCATTTAACAATATTAAAAATCATGCAGAATGAATTAAAAACAGAAGTATTATGAATATTAAAAACAAAAATTGAAGCAATTAGGAACAAATCAAAGAATAAGTTTACTGTAAATTTTCGTACTTTTGCTTTTCATTTCCATTAATTTTTTCTTTATAATTTTCTTATTTGTTGCTTTCTTTTATTTTTTTTTATTTCGTTCATTACACCTTTTGTAGGCGATTGCCAATCGTTATCTTTATTATTTATTAAGTAAGTTTTTTTTAGTTAGACATGGCATTTTATTTGGTAATATACCACACATGGGTATATATAATATGTATGTACATATGTATGTAGGCACAAGTGCAAATTTCTTGTTTCAGCCAATTAAATTAATATAATTAAATCTCAACCACAATTCCTCTGGGCCCATAGGATGGATTTGGGGTAAGTGATCTAATTATTTTCTTTATATTTACACTTGCTTATGTGAACATGTACCCTATAAATTGCACATTTCATTGTTAGGTCTCAAATATTGAGCCTCACAAGTTATTTACTGCTAATTTATTTTAAGCTAGTGAAGCCATTTTTCCAGCTATTTAATTTAAAGGTCACCAGTGCAGGGTATAACCTAGTCAGGCCAGTCTTAGAACAGTCAAACGTATAGGCCCCATTAGCTCTCAGAAAAACCCACCACCATCCACATACTTAACACTGGAGTATGCGAGATAGCAGCAATCGATTAATAAGCGCAGCAACAAGGAGTGCACTGAACGTGAGCGGCCCGCTCAACAACGGGACAGAGAGCGCACGCACATAACCGTCCGCACACGAAAGTGCTCAGAGAGCTCCAACCCGCGAACGCGCTCAGAGAGCCTCAACAGCAAACGCGCTCAAAGAGCGGCGCTCTCAACCGACGCACGTATTCAGAAACTGAAGAGAGAGCGCACGCACACAGACGCCCACGGACGCGCACGCACACCAACGTCTGCGCATGACACAGTGAAAGAGCGTGAGATTATCACTCAAGCTGCGGTGCACGCGATCACGCATTCGCAAATGAACGAAAATGTGTGCAACGGTGGGACTGCAACCGAACCAATGGAGCTCGGAGTGGAACCGGTACAAGAGCACCGGTAAGTCAGTGGAGTGGGAAAATGAGATCGGACAGTGTCTCTCGACACGGCAAGTGCAACGGAAGTGCCAGGAAACCAAGTACGAGAAAATGAGCAAGGACACCAAGGCGACCGGGCAGGATCACTGGACGAGGACACAGCAGATCTAAGGACGAGCCAACAAGCAGAAAGCAACGAGAAATACCGACGAGACTGCAGAGAACTGCACAAGGCAAACGAGGTGAGCGAGCCACACCGTCGTACAAGGCAGGTGAAAATTTGAGCTGGTTTGTACATGCAATTATGTATTCATATATTTATGTCGTTGATACAAAATACCTGTTAGCTGTCTAGGGAATCTATAGACATAGAGCGACGACTGGCTTCCATTTATTGTCCAACGTTGACGACTTCTTTGGCGCAATCCTCCCTCCAGCAAAACGTTCACTATTTTTTTATTTAATTTTCACACACGACGCGCGAAGCCAACTACTGCCGATACAATTTTATTAAATATTACCGAATCTCGAGTCCCTGCTCGGGCGCCAGTGAAAATTCTCTAAGATTTTTTAGAGAAATCGAAACGATAATTAATAATTTAAATAAAAGGACGCGGAGTTCGGCTTCAATATTTTTAATTTCAGTGAACAAACGAAACTAGAACTATATTTACAAGTGAGAGTGGGCCACAGTCCGACCACACTCCCCGAATTCGCCGTCGGCAGTTGCCGATCGTTTTCTCTTAAGAGCTTACATACTAGCTTAACTACTTATGTTATTTTGAGCTCCAACATTCCGGCGCAGTTGAAGAGCTCCGGTCTTTAACCATTCGGGAGCAGTGCCAGCTTGTAAGTTGGGCGCCAAATTGCGCCTGCTGGTGTTTTTAGTTCCACTACCCGAACCTTGCCGTCGACCCCTGAGATTATGCGCGTTACGCGCCCGATAATCCATCGTGCGGGGGTGTGTTGTCGTCGTGCACCATAACGACAGCCCCTTCCGCCAGATTGGCCTCGCCTTTGGTCCAACGCGTTCGCTGCTGGAGACTGAGCAGGTAGTCTCTGGACCACTTGCGCCAGAAGTGCAGTCTGAGCGCCGACAACTGCTGCCACCGCATCAAGTACGCGGGTCATGGCTTGTTGCTCGACTCTTCTGGTCCTGATCCTTGCGGCAGCGCAAGCAAAGGCTGCCCGATGAGTAGGTGCCCCGGTGTTATTATTTCACCATCGTTGGGATCGGTGCTGTCTATGAGCAGTGGTCTGGAGTTGAGCAACGCTTTGACGTCCACTATATGCGTGCTCAACTCGTCCGGCGTTATGTTCGCATTGCCCGCTCCTCGCACCAGACTGTGCTTGGCGGCCTTCACCGCTGCTTCCCACAGTCCCCCGAAGTGCGGTGCTCGAGGGGGAATAAACTTCCAGTGCACCCCTCGCTCCACTGCGTAACCGATCAGTCGCTCCTTGCTCTCTAGGAATGCCGTCTGCAGTTCCTTTAGCACGTTGCTCGCTCCCACGAAGTTCGTCGCATTGTCGCTGAACATCGTCTCGGGTAGTCCTCGCCTCCCAATGAACCTTTTAAAGACATTCAAGAAAGAATCAGTGGATAGGTCCGTGATAAGTTCAAAGTGAACTGCTTTTGAGGCGAAACAAATAAAAACGGCAACATATGTTTTTTAGAGGGCGTCACCCCTGATCTTTCAGCTGACGTAAAATGGCCCACAAAAGTTTACACCAGAAACTCTAATAGGGCGGCCTTCTCGGAGACGGTCGGCTGGCAAATTTCCCATTATTTGCCCCAAGAATTTTGACTTGTACCTAAAGCAGTGTACGCAGTTTCTCGCAACTGCAGTACATAAGCTACGTGCATTCACCACCCAAATTTGCTGCCTTAATTACCCAACTAGCACCTTTGCACCTGCATGGTAGTGCCTAAGATGCAAGTCTTTGACAAAGAGTTGCGCAAAGGCAGAATCCTTTGTCAGTAAAAAGGGGAACTTAGCCTCATATGAGAGAGGGCCATGTAATAAACGACCTCCTACCCGAATGAGTTCAAATTTCAGGCCATTATTTTCAAATTTGTCTACGAATAGATTAAGCGAATGAAACATAGGTGCTTAGACTGCTGATTTTTCCATCAGTTTCAATTCATTCCTAAATGTACTTCTTTGTACTGCGCCGTTTAATTAAAGGAATGAAATTTTCCTTTCTAATGCCGATACGACAAGAGAATCTGTTCTGAGCCGTTTGAAACAAAAGCGAAGTATATGTGCTACTATTCGAATTAATTTAGCGAAATTGGAGTGACGATGTATCAACTACACACGACAATTACACGGAACTTCCGCTTGTGTGCCAACCGTTATTTGTCCAACGTGTGGCAACTCGTAATCCATTTAAGCTGGCATATAAAACTCTGTATCTGCCCGATTAATATTCTTGGGTATTTTCCAACTTGATGTGGCAATTGACTGCCCAGGTTGAGTCGTGGAAATTGATTTTAGAACCCAACAGTCATGAAGTGCGTCTTCCTTCAGCACAAGCGAAGGACGATTTGGAATGTTGGGGTTTCTTGTGTTCAATTCGTGACTTTTTTTTGCATCGAGTTGACTCTTCTGCTGACAAATAATGGTATCTCTTATTCAGTTGTCTAGCACAATCTTCTCCCAAGAAAGCAGTGTATCATAATCCAGCTGCTCTTCAAAACGAGACTTGGTAGTAGGGTCTACTTTCGCCATGACCACATGAATGATCATTGCGTAAGCAATATCTTTGTCGTTCCCCAACGACGACAACGACGCATATATAGCAGACACTGTATCTATGATCGATCTTAAACTCGACGCAGATGGTTTTGTCATGCTAGGTATGTCAAAAAAATTTTTTTTTGGCCGTCAGCCGTCAGAGGAAGCAAGGGGAACCACATGTAACCATAGTTCTCTAGTATGCGGACTAGGGTGTCCCTTAAAATTCAACTTTAATATATTTTTATGCATACCTTCTAAAAAGTTTCGTATGGACTTAATATAGTCTAGAAATAAATATTAGCCCGATTTATAAACGATAACCCGTGCCGACTTGAGTTTTTAACTTGTCCATACAAGTTGCGCGGGAGCAGCGCGGCGACCTGTTACTGCGAGTTTCAATTGTGATTTCATAAGTGATTTCTAACATTTTTAGTGCGTTGTTGTTTATTTTGTGAACATGTCTGTGGAATTACGAAGTGATAAACAAAATATTTTCCTTATCGGACTGCCAAGCCACCAGATAAATGGTGCAAACTTACCATCTAATCGACAAGTTCTCACCGTTTTATTTTACAATATTCGTGAAGTCAAGCTGACTGTTAGTGAAAGTGCGAATCTTGTTATAAGAGAGTGCATTATATTTTGGGAAAAAGCCAGAATTCCTACGAAGGCAATCCCTAACTGCGTGAAGAAACTTATTAATTTATATCATGTTTGGAGGGAGCTGCAAAAAAACTGTAAGAAAAACTCAGTTGACTTTCAAGAATCGTGAAAATAATTTTGTAAAAGACCTTGATAACTTATTTGATATTGCACATGCAGATGCCTTTGACAGAATCAAGATAGAGGAAGACAAAGATTTCTTAAGGAAACAGAGAGAGCCAGGTCGACCGGGATGCTTAGGTGGAATCGACAAAAAATTGGCGGAGAAAGAAGAAAGAGTTAGGCAGAGACGATTGGAAGAAGAGGAAAGAAAGATAAAGCAAAGAGAGTTATTGGCTGTTGCATCTACTTCTTCGATAGATAACTTGGAATGTCTTGAGAATTCGGATGAGGATCAGATTTCAAACTCTGAACTTAGTACTCAGATTCCTTGCCCTGAAAAAGTTTTCAAAGAGGCACGAAAAGTTTTATAACTCCTAAACTGGTAGCAGCTTTAGATCGATGCCAATTAAGCATAAGGGACTCAGTTTACATTCTCCATGCGGTTGTAGAAGCGCTTGGTCTGAACGGCGATGATTTCCTATAAACAAATCCTCGATTCAGCGAGTTCGTACTCAAGCGAGAAAATCCAGGGCAGAAGCAATAAAAACAGATTTTCAGAATAATTTGCCTGACGTAGTCATAGTTCATTGGGATGGAAAACTATTACCTGGATTGGATGTACGAAGTTCAAAAAGAAGAACGCTTGCCAATTATTGCTTCATTTGACGATAGAGAACAGCTTCTTGCAGTACCGAATTTAGAAAGTTCTTCTGGAAAACATCAAGCTAAAGCCATTTCAACTGCTCTCTTTGACTGGACCCTCCATGACAAAGTACAGATAATGTGCTGCGATACAACAGCTTCCAATACTGGCCGTTTCAGTGGAGCTTGTGCTATTTTGGAGCAGAGACTTTAGAAAGGGAATTGCTGCTTTTTGCTTGTCGTCATCATGTTTATGAGTTGGTCCTTAAAGCTGTTTTTGAAACCAAGGTAAAGCATATT
>JAECXB010002018.1:0-15705 GCA_018151435.1 Zaprionus africanus
TGCTAACCAGTGCCTAGCCAGTGCCTAGCCAGTGCCTAGCCAGTGCCTAGCCAGTGCCTAGCCAGTGTAGCCAGTGCCTAGCCAGTGCCTAGCCAGTGCCTAACCAGTGCCTAGCCAGTGCTTATCTAGTGCCTAGCCTGTGCCTAGCCAGTGCCTAGCCAGTGCCTAGCCAGTGCCTAGCCAGTGCCTAGCCAGTGTCTAGCCAGTGCCTAGCCAGTGCTTGGCCAGTGCCTAGCCAGTGCCCAGCCAGTGCCTAGCCAGTGCCTAGCCAGTGCCTAGCCAGTGCCTGGCCAGTGCCTAGCCAGTGCCTAGCCAGTGCCTAGCCAGTGCCTAGCCAGTGCCTAGCCAGTGCCTAGCCAGTGCCTGGCCAGTGCCTAGCCAGTGCCTAGCCAGTGCCTAGCCAGTGCCTAGCCAGTGCCTAGCCAGTGCCTAGCCAGTGCCTAGCCAGTGCTCAGCCAGTGCTTAGCCAGTGCCTAGCCAGTGCCTAGCCAGTGCCTAGCCAGTGTTCCTTCCTAATAGTGCCTCCAGGTGCCTGGCCAGTGCTTAAGTCAGTGCTTAGCCAGTGCTTAGCCAGTGCTTAACCAGTGCTTAGCCAGTGCTCAGCCAGTGCCTAGCCAGTGAACAGCTGCCTGGCCAGTGCCTAGCCAGTGTCTAGCCAGCTGCAACCAGTGCCTAGCCAGTGCCCAGCCATGCCTAGCCAGTGCCTAGCCAGTGCCTAGCCAGTGCCCAGGCTGGGCTTCAGTGCTAAGCCAGTGCCTAGCCAGTGTCTTTTTGCCAGTGCCCAGCCAGTGCCTAGGCCAGTGCCTAGCCAGTGCCTAGCCAGCCTAGCCTAGTGCCTAGGCCCAGCCAGTGCCAGTGCGCCAGAGCCAGTGCCAGCCAGTGCCTGCCAGTGTTCCGAATAGTGCTCCGCCAGTGCCTCCAGCCAGTGCTCCAGTGCCTGGTCAGGTGTCTGGCCAGTGCCTTTACCAGTGCCAAGCCAGTGCCTAGCCAGTGCCTAGCCAGTGCCAAGCCAGTGTCTAGCCAGTGCTGCTCCAGCTCAGTGCTGCAGTGCCAGCCAGTGCCTAGCCAGTGCTCAGCCAGTGCCTAGCCAGTGCCTAGCCAGTGCCTAGCCAGTGCCTAACCAGTGCCTAGCCAGTGCCTAGCTCAGTGCCTAGCTAGTGCCTAGCCAGTGCCTTGCCAGTGCCTAGCCTCAGGTCTAGCCAGTGCTAGCCAGTGCCTAGCCAGTGCCAAGCCAGTGCCCAGCCAGTGCCTAGCCAGTGCCTATTGCCAGTGCCTAGCCAGTGCCTAGCCAGTGCTCAATAGTGCCTAGCCAGTGCCTGGCCAGTGCCTAGCCAGTGCCTAGCCAGTGCTTAACCAGTGCTTAACCAGTGCTTAACCAGTGCTTAACCAGTGCTTAACCAGTGCTTAACCAGTGCTTAACCAGTGCTTAACCAGTGTTAACCAGTGCTAACCAGTGCCTAACCAGTGTTCTTAGCCAGTGCCTCAGCCAGTGCTTAGCCAGTGCCTAGCCAGTGTCTAGCCAGTGCCTAGCCAGTGCCTAGCCAGTGCCTAGCCAGTGTCTAGCCAGTGCCCAGCCAGTGTCCACAGTGCCCAGCCAGTGCCTAGCCAGTGCCCAGCCAGTGCCTAGCCAGTGCCTTGCCAGTGCCCGGCCAGTGCCCAGCCAGTGCCAAGCCAGTGCCAAGCCAGTGCCTAGCCAGTGCCTAGCCAGTGCCTAGCCAGTGCCCTTGCCAGTGCCCAGCCAGTGCCCTAATTAGTGTCGCAGTTCGGGCCAGTGCTTAGCCAGTGCCTAGCCAGTGTTTAGCCAGTGCCTAGCCAGTGCCTAACCAGTGCCTAGCCAGTGCTTAGCCAGTGCCTAGCCAGTGCTTAACCAGTGCCTAGCCAGTGCTTAACCAGTGCCTAGCCAGTGCCTAGCCAGTGCCCAGCCAGTGCCCAAGCCAGTGCTTAGCCAGTGCTTAGCCAGTGCCTAACAGGTGCCTAGCCAGTGCCTAGCCATTGCTAAGCCATTGCTAAGCCAGTGCCTAGCCAGTGCCTAGCCAGTGCCTAGCCAGTGCCTAGCCAGTGCTACTGCAGCCTAACCAGTGCTTAGCCAGTGCTTAGCCAGTGCCTAGCCAGTGCCCAATCAGTGCTAGCCAGTGCCTAGCCAGTGCCTAGCCAGTGCCTAGCCAGTGCCTAGCCAGTGCCTAGCCAGTGTTTAGCCAGTGCCTAGCCAGTGCCTAGCCAGTGCCTAGCCAGTGCCTAGCCAGTGCTTAACCAGTGCTTAGCCAGTGCTTAGCCAGTGCCTAGCCAGTGCTTAACCAGTGCTTAGCCAGTGCTTGGCCAGTGCTTAGCCAGTGCTTAGCCAGTGCCTAACCAGTGCCTTAGCAAGAGCTTACCAGTGCTTAACCAGTGCTTAACCAGTGCTTAACCAGTGCTTAACCAGTACTTAACCAGTGCTTAACCAGTGCCTAGCCAGTGCCTAGCCAGTGCCTAGCCAGTGCCTAGCCAGTGCCTAGCCAGTGCCTAGGCCAGTGCTTAACCAGTGCTTAACCAGTGCTTAACCAGTGCTTAACCAGTGCTTAACCAGTGCCTAGCCAGTGCTTAGCCAGTGTCTAGCCAGTGCCTTAACCAGTGCCTAACCAGTGCCTAACCAGTGCCTAACCAGTGCCTAACCAGTGCTTAGCCAGTGCTTAGCCAGTGCCTTAACCAGTGCTTAGCCAGTGCCTAACCAGTGCTTAACCAGTGCTTAACCAGTGCTTAACCAGTGCTTAACCAGTGCCTAACCAGTGCCTAGCCAGTGCCTAACCAGTGCCTAGCCAGTGCCTAACCAGTGCCTAGCCAGTGCCTAGCCAGTGCCTAGACCAGTGCCTAGCCAGTGCACAGCCAGTGCCTGGCCAGTGCTGGCCAGTGCCTGGCCAGTGCCTGGCCAGTGCTTGCCCCGCCTAACCAGTGCCTAGCCAGTGCCTAGCCAGTGCCTGGCCAGTGCCTAACCAGTGCCTAGCCAGTGCCTAGCCAGTGCCTAGCCAGTGCCTGGCCAGTGCCTAGCCAGTGCCTGGCCAGTGCTCAGCCAGTGCCTAGCCAGTGCCTAGCCAGTGCCTAGCCAGTGCCTAACCAGTGCCTAGCCAGTGCCTAACCAGTGCCTGGCCAGTGCCTAACCAGTGCCTAGCCAGTGCCTAGCCAGTGCCTAGCCAGTGCCTAGCCAGTGCCTAGCCAGTGCCTAGCCAGTGCCTAGCCAGTGCCTAGCCAGTGCTTAGGGCCAGTGCCTAGCCAGTGCCTAGCCAGTGCCTGCAGCCAGTGCCTAGCCAGTGCCTGGCCAGTGCCTAGCCAGTGCCTGGCCAGTGCCCAGCCAGTGCCTAGCCAGTGCCTAGCCAGTGCCCAGCCAGGCAACCAGTGCCAGTGCCTAGCCAGTGCCCAGCCAGTGCCTAGCCAGTGCCCAGCCAGTACCAAGCCAGTGCCAGCCAGCCAGTGCCTAGCCAGTGCCCAGCCAGTCCCTAGCCAGTGCCTAGCCAGTGCCCAGCCAGTGCCCAGCCAGTGCCCAGCCAGTGCCTAGCCAGTGCCTAGCCAGTGCCTGGCCAGTGCCTAGCCAGTGCCTAGCCAGTGCCTAGCCAGTGCCTTAGCCAGTGCCTAGCCAGTGCCTAGCCAGTGCCTAGCCAGTGCAGCCAGTGCCTAGCCAGTGCCTAGCCAGTGCCTAGCCAGTGCCTAGCCAGTGCTTGGCCAGTGCTGGCCAGTGCCTAGCCAGTGCCTGGCCAGTGCCTAGCCAGTGCCTAGCCAGTGCCTGGCCAGTGCCTGGCCAGTGCCTGACCAGTGCCTAACCAGTGCCTGCCAGTGCTTAACCAGTGCCTAACCAGTGCCTAACCAGTGCTTAACCAGTGCTTAACCAGTGCCTGGCCAGTGCTTAGCCAGTGCTTAACCAGTGCTTAACCAGTGCTTAACCAGTGCTTAACCAGTGCTTAACCAGTGCTTAACCAGTGTTTAACCAGTGCTTAACCAGTGCTTAACCAGTGCTTAACCAGTGCTTAACCAGTGCTTAACCAGTGCTTAACCAGTGCTTAACCAGTGCTTAACCAGTGCTTAACCAGTGCTTAACCAGTGCTTAACCAGTGCTTAACCAGTGCTTAACCAGTGCTTAACCAGTGCTTAGCCAGTGTCTAGCCAGTGCTTAGCCAGTGTCTAGCCAGTGCCTAGCCAGTGTCTAGCCAGTGCCTAGCCAGTGCCTAGCCAGTGTCTAGCCAGTGCCTAGCCAGTGCTTAGCCAGTGTCTAGCCAGTGTCTAGCCAGTGCCTAGCCAGTGCCTAGCCAGTGCCTAGCCAGTGCCTAGCCAGTGCCTAGCCAGTGCCTAGCCAGTGCTTAGCCAGTGCCTAGCCAGTGCTTAGCCAGTGCCAGTGCCTAGCCAGTGCCTAGCCAGTGCCTAGCCAGTGTCTAGCCAGTGCGTAGCCGGTGCCTAGCCAGTGTCTAGCCTGAATTAAGCCTGTGTCTAGCCTGTTTTTATCTTGTGTTTTGCCTGTGCCTAGCCAGTGTCTAGCCAGTGTCTAGCCAGTGCCTAGCCAGTGCCTAGCCAGTGCCTAGCCAGTGCCTAGCCAGTGCCTAGCCTGTGCCTAGCCAGTGCCTAGCCAGTGCCTAGCCAGTGCCAGCCAGTGCCTAGCCAGTGTCTAGCCAGTGCCTAGCCAGTGCCTAGCCAGTGCCTAGCCAGTGTCTAGCCAGTGCCTAGCCAGTGCCTAGCCAGTGCCTAGCCAGTGCTTGGCAGTGCCTAGCCAGTGCCTAGCCAGTGCTTAGCCAGTGCCTTGCCAGTGCCAAGCCAGTGCCAAGCCAGTGCAAGCCATTGCCAAGCCAGTGCCAAGCCAGTGCCTAGCCAGTGCCTAGCCAGTGCCTAGCCAGTGCCTAGCCAGTGCCTAGCCAGTGCCTAGCCAGTGCCTAGCCAGTGCCTAGCCAGTGCCTAGCCAGTGCCTAGCCAGTGCCTAGCCAGTGCCTAGCCAGTGCCTGGCCAGTGCCTGGCCAGTGCCTAGCCAGTGCCTAGCCAGTGCCTAGCCAGTGCCTAGCCAGTACCTAGCCAGTGCCTAGCCAGTGCCTAGCCAGTGCCTAGCCAGTGCCTAGCCAGTGCCTAGCCAGTGCCTAACCAGTGCCTAACCAGTGCCTAAGCCAGTGCCTAGCCAGTGCCTGGCCAGTGCCTGGCCAGTGCCTGGCCAGTGCCTGGCCAGTGCCTAGCCAGTGCCTAGCCAGTGCCTGGCCAGTGCCTGGCCAGTGCCTAGCCAGTGCCTAGCCAGTGCCTAGCCAGTGCCTGGCCAGTGCTTAACCAGTGCTTAACCAGTGCTTAACCAGTGCTTAACCAGTGCTTAACCAGTGCTTAACCAGTGCTTAACCAGTGCTTATCCAGTGCTTAACTAGTGCTTAACCAGTGCTTAACCAGTGCTTAGCCAGTGCTTAACCAGTGCTTAAACCAGTGCTTAACCAGTGCTTAACCAGTGCTTAACCAGTGCTTAACCAGTGCTTAACCAGTGCTTAACCAGTGCTTAACCAGTGCTTAACCAGTGCTTAACCAGTGCTTAACCAGTGCTTAACCAGTGCCTAGCCAGTGCTTAGCCAGTGCCTAGCCAGTGCCTAGCCAGTGCCTAGCCAGTGCCTAGCCAGTGCCTAGCCAGTGCCTAGCCAGTGTCTAGCCAGTGCGTAGCCGGTGCCTAGCCAGTGTCTAGCCTGAATTAAGCCTGTGTCCAGCCTGTTTTTATCTTGTGTTTTGCCTGTGCCTAGCCAGTGTCTAGCCAGTGTCTAGCCAGTGTCTAGCCAGTGCCTAGCCAGTGCCTAGCCAGTGCCAAGCCAGTGCCAAGCCAGTGCCAAGCCAGTGCCAAGCCAGTGCCAAGCCAGTGCCTAGCCAGTGCCTAGCCAGTGCCAAGCCAGTGCCAAGCCAGTGCCAAGCCAGTGCCTAGCCAGTGCGTAGCCAGTGCCTAGCCAGTGCCTAGCCAGTGCCTAGCCAGTGCCTAGCCAGTGCCTAGCCAGTGCCTAGCCAGTGCCTAGCCAGTGCCTAGCCAGTGCCTAGCCAGTGCCTAGCCAGTGCCTAGCCAGTGCCTAGCCAGTGCCTAGCCAGTGCCTAGCCAGTGCCTAGCCAGTGCCTAGCCAGTGCCTAGCCAGTGCCTAGCCAGTGCCTAGTCAGTGCCTGGCCAGTGCCTAGCCAGTGCCTAGCCAGTGCCTAGCCAGTGCCTAGCCAGTGCCTAGCCAGTGCCTAGCCAGTGCCTAGCCAGTGCCTAGCCAGTGCCTAGCCAGTGCCTAGCCAGTGCCTAGTCAGTGCCTTAGCCAGTGCCTAGCCAGTGCCTAGCCAGTGCCTAGCCAGTGCCTAGCCAGTGCCTAACCAGTGCCTAGCCAGTGCTTACCAGCCAGTGCTTAACCAGTGCTTAACCAGTGCCTAACCAGTGCTTAACCAGTGCCTAACCAGTGCCTAACCAGTGCTTAACCAGTGCTTAACCAGTGCTTAACCAGTGCTTAACCAGTGCTTAACCAGTGCTTAACCAGTGCTTAACCAGTGCTTAACCAGTGCTTAACCAGTGCTTAACCAGTGCTTAACCAGTGCTTAACCAGTGCTTAACCAGTGCTTAACCAGTGCCTAGCCAGTTAGCCAGTGCTTAGCCAGTGCTTAGCCAGTGCTTAGCCAGTGCTTAGCCAGTGCCTAACCAGTGCTTAGCCAGTGCTTAACCAGTGCTTTCAGCCAGTGCCTAGCCAGTGCTTAGCACAGCCAGTGTTAGCCAGTGCCTAGCCAGTGCTTAGCCAGTGCTTAGCCAGTGCCTAGCCAGCGCCAGTGCCGCCGTGCCTAGCCAGTGTAGCCAGTGCCTAGCCAGTGCCTAGCCAGTGCCTAGCCAGTGCCTAGCCAGTGCCTAGCCAGTGCCTAGCCAGTGCCTAGCCAGTGCCTAACCAGTGCCTAGCCAGTGCCTAGCCAGTGCCTAGCCAGTGCCTAGCCAGTGCCTAGCCAGTGCCTAGCCAGTGCCTAGCCAGTGCCTAGCCAGTGCCTAGCCAGTGCCTAGCCAGTGCCTAGCCAGTGCCTAGCCAGTGCCTAGCCAGTGCTTAACCAGTGCCTAGCCAGTGCTTAGCCAGTGCCTAGCCAGTGCCTAGCCAGTGCCTAGCCAGTGTCTAGCCAGTGCGTAGCCGGTGCCTAGCCAGTGTCTAGCCTGAATTAAGCCTGTGTCTAGCCTGTTTTTATCTTGTGTTTTGCCTGTCCCTAGCCAGTGTCTAGCCAGTGTCTAGCCAGTGTATAGCCAGTGCCTAGCCAGTGCCTAGCCAGTGTCTAGCCAGTGCCTAGCCAGTGTCTAGCCAGTGCCTAGCCAGTGCCTAGCCAGTGCCTAGCCAGTGCCTAGCCAGTGCCTAGCCAGTGCCTAGCCAGTGCCTAGCCAGTGCCTAGCCAGTGCCTAGCCAGTGCCTAGCCAGTGCCTAGCCAGTGTCTAGCCAGTGCCTAGCCAGTGTCTAGCCAGTGCCTTGCCAGTGCTCTAGCCAGTGCCTAAGCCAGTGTGCCAACCAGTGCCTAGCCAGTGCCAAGCCAGTGCCAAGCCAGTGCCAAGCCAGTGCCAAGCCAGTGCCTAGCCAGTGCCAAGCCAGTGCCTAGCCAGTGCCTAGCCAGTGCCTAGCCAGTGCCTAGCCAGTGCCAAGCCAGTGCCTAGCCAGTGCCTAGCCAGTGCCTAGCCAGTGCCTAGCCAGTGCCTAGCCAGTGCCTAACCAGTGCCTAGCCAGTGCCTGGCCAGTGCCTGGCCAGTGCCAATCCAGTGCCTAGCCAGTGCCTAGCCAGTGCCTAGCCAGTGCCTAGCCAGTGCCTAGCCAGTGCCTAGCCAGTGCCTAGCCAGTGCCTAGCCAGTGCCTAACCAGTGCCTAGCCAGTGCCTAGCCAGTGCCTGGCCAGTGCCTGGCCAGTGCCTAGCCAGTGCCTAGCCAGTGCCTGGCCAGTGCCTGGCCAGTGCCTAGCCAGTGCCTAGCCAGTGCCTGGCCAGTGCCTGGCCAGTGCCTGGCCAGTGCTTAGCCAGTGCCTAACCAGTGCTTAACCAGTGCTTAACCAGTGCTTAACCAGTGCTTAACCAGTGCTTAACCAGTGCTTAACCAGTGCTTAACCAGTGCTTAACCAGTGCTTAACCAGTGCTTAACCAGTGCTTAGCCAGTGCTTAACCAGTGCTTAACCAGTGCTTAACCAGTGCTTAACCAGTGCTTAACCAGTGCTTAACCAGTGCTTAACCAGTGCTTAACCAGTGCTTAACCAGTGCTTAACCAGTGCTTAACCAGTGCTTAACCAGTGCTTAACCAGTGCTTAACCAGTGCTTAACCAGTGCTTAACCAGTGCTTAACCAGTGCCTAGCCAGTGCTTAGCCAGTGCCTAGCCAGTGCTTAGCCAGTGCCTAGCCAGTGCCTAGCCAGTGCCTAGCCAGTGTCTAGCCAGTGCGTAGCCGGTGCCTAGCCAGTGTCTAGCCTGAATTAAGCCTGTGTCCAGCCTGTTTTTATCTTGTGTTTTGCCTGTGCCTAGCCAGTGTCTAGCCAGTGTCTAGCCAGTGTCTAGCCAGTGCCTAGCCAGTGCCTAGCCAGTGCCTAGCCAGTGCCTAGCCAGTGCCTAGCCAGTGCCTAGCCAGTGCCTAGCCAGTGTCTAGCCAGTGCCTAGCCAGTGTCTAGCCAGTGTCTAGCCAGTGCCTAGCCAGTGCCTAGCCAGTGCCTAGCCAGTGCCTAGCCAGTGCTTAGCCAGTGCCTTGCCAGTGCCAAGCCAGTGCCTAACCAGTGCCAAGCCAGTGCCAAGCCAGTGCCAAGCCATTGCCAAGCCAGTGCCAAGCCAGTGCCAAGCCAGTGCCAAGCCAGTGCCAAGCCAGTGTCTAGCCAGTGCCTAGCCAGTGCCTAGCCAGTGTCTAGCCAGTGCCTAGCCAGTGCCTAGCCAGTGCCTAGCCAGTGCCTAGCCAGTGCCTAGCCAGTGCCTAGCCAGTGCCTAACCAGTGCCTAACCAGTGCCTAGCCAGTGCCTGGCCAGTGTCTGGCCAGTGCCAATCCAGTGCCTAGGCAGTACCTAGCCAGTGCCTAGCCAGTGCCTAGCTAGTGTCTAGCCTGTGTCTAGCCAGTGCCTAGCCAGTGCCTAGCCAGTGCCTAACCAGTGCCTAACCAGTGCCTAGCCAGTGCCTGGCCAGTGCCTGGCCAGTGCCTAGCCAGTGCCTAGCCAGTGCCTGGCCAGTGCCTAGCCAGTGCCTAGCCAGTGCCTAGCCAGTGCCTGGCCAGTGCCTGGCCAGTGCCTAACCAGTGCTTAACCAGTGCTTAACCAGTGCTTAACCAGTGCTTAACCAGTGCTTAACCAGTGCTTAACCAGTGCTTAACCAGTGCTTAACCAGTGCTTAACCAGTGCTTAACCAGTGCTTAACCAGTGCTTAACCAGTGCTTAACCAGTGCTTAACCAGTGCTTAACCAGTGTCTAGCCAGTGCTTAGCCAGTGCTTAGCCAGTGCTTAGCCAGTGCCTAGCCAGTGCCTAGCCAGTGCCTAGCCAGTGCCTAGCCAGTGCCTAGCCAGTGCCTAGCCAGTGCCTAACCAGTGCCTAGCCAGTGCCAAGCCAGTGCCTAGCCAGTGCCTAGCCAGTGCCTAGCCAGTGCCTAGCCAGTGCCTAGCCAGTGCCTAGCCAGTGCCTAACCAGTGCCTAGCCAGTGCCTGGCCAGTGCCTGGCCAGTGCCAATCCAGTGCCTAGCCAGTGCCTAGCCAGTGCCTGGCCAGTGCCTGGCCAGTGCCTGGCCAGTGCCTGGCCAGTGCCTAGCCAGTGCCTGGCCAGTGCCTAGCCAGTGCCTGGCCAGTGCCTGGCCAGTGCCTAGCCAGTGCCTAACCAGTGCCTAGCCAGTGCCTGGCCAGTGCCTGGCCAGTGCCTGGCCAGTGCCTAGCCAGTGCCTAGCCAGTGCCTAGCCAGTGCCTGGCCAGTGCCTAGCCAGTGCCTGGCCAGTGCCTAGCCAGTGCCTAGCCAGTGCCTGGCCAGTGCCTAGCCAGTGCCTGGCCAGTGCCTAGCCAGTGCCTGGCCAGTGCCTAGCCAGTGCCTGGCCAGTGCCTAGCCAGTGCCTGGCCAGTGCCTAGCCAGTGCCTAACCAGTGCCTAGCCAGTGCCTGGCCAGTGCCTAGCCAGTGCCTAACCAGTGCCTAACCAGTGCCTAGCCAGTGCCTGGCCAGTGTCTGGCCAGTGCCAAGCCAGTGCCTAGGCAGTGCCTAGCCAGTGCCTAGCCAGTGCCTAGCTAGTGTCTAGCCTGTGTCTAGCCAGTGCCTAGCCAGTGCCTAGCCAGTGCCTAACCAGTGCCTAACCAGTGCCTAGCCAGTGCCTGGCCAGTGCCTGGCCAGTGCCTAGCCAGTGCCTAGCCAGTGCCTGGCCAGTGCCTGGCCAGTGCCTAGCCAGTGCCTAGCCAGTGCCTAGCCAGTGCCTAGCCAGTGCTTAACCAGTGCTTAACCAGTGCTTAACCAGTGCTTAACCAGTGCTTAACCAGTGCTTAACCAGTGCTTAACCAGTGCTTAACCAGTGCTTAACCAGTGCTTAACCAGTGCTTAACCAGTGCTTAACCAGTGCTTAACCAGTGCTTAACCAGTGCTTTACCAGTGCTTAACCAGTGTCTAGCCAGTGCCTAGCCAGTGTCTAGCCAGTGCCTAGCCAGTGCCTAGCCAGTGCCTAGCCAGTGCCTAGCCAGTGCTTAGCCAGTGCCTTGCCAGTGCCAAGCCAGTGCCTAACCAGTGCCAAGCCAGTGCCAAGCCAGTGCCTAGCCAGTGTCTAGCCAGTGCCTAGCCAGTGCCTAGCCAGTGCCTAGCCAGTGCCTAGCCAGTGCCTAACCAGTGCCTAACCAGTGCCTAGCCAGTGCCTGGCCAGTGCCTGGCCAGTGCCTGGCCAGTGCCAATCCAGTGCCTAGCCAGTGCCTAGCCAGTGCCTGGCCAGTGCCTGGCCAGTGCCTGGCCAGTGCCTGGCCAGTGCCTAGCCAGTGCCTGGCCAGTGCCTAGCCAGTGCCTAGCCAGTGCCTAGCCAGTGCCTAGCCAGTGCCTGGCCAGTGCTTAACCAGTGCTTAACCAGTGCTTAACCAGTGCTTAACCAGTGCTTAACCAGTGCTTAACCAGTGCTTAACCAGTGCTTAACCAGTGCTTATCCAGTGCTTAACTAGTGCTTAACCAGTGCTTAACCAGTGCTTAGCCAGTGCTTAACCAGTGCTTAAACAGTGCTTAACCAGTGCTTAACCAGTGCTTAACCAGTGCTTAACCAGTGCTTAACCAGTGCTTAACCAGTGCTTAACCAGTGCTTAACCAGTGCTTAACCAGTGCTTAACCAGTGCCTAGCCAGTGCTTAGCCAGTGCCTAGCCAGTGCTTAGCCAGTGCCTAGCCAGTGCCTAGCCAGTGTCTAGCCAGTGCGTAGCCGGTGCCTAGCCAGTGTCTAGCCTGAATTAAGCCTGTGTCCAGCCTGTTTTTATCTTGTGTTTTGCCTGTGCCTAGCCAGTGTCTAGCCAGTGTCTAGCCAGTGTCTAGCCAGTGCCTAGCCAGTGTCTAGCCAGTGTCTAGCCAGTGTCTAGCCAGTGCCTAGCCAGTGCCTAGCCAGTGCCTAGCCAGTGCCTAGCCAGTGCCTAGCCAGTGCCTAGCCAGTGCCTAGCCAGTGCCTAGCCAGTGCCTAGCCAGTGTCTAGCCAGTGTCTAGCCAGTGCCTAGCCAGTGCCTAGCCAGTGCCTAGCCAGTGCCTAGCCAGTGCTTAGCCAGTGCCTTGCCAGTGCCAAGCCAGTGCCTAACCAGTGCCAAGCCAGTGCCAAGCCAGTGCCAAGCCATTGCCAAGCCAGTGCCAAGCCAGTGCCAAGCCAGTGCCAAGCCAGTGTCTAGCCAGTGCCTAGCCAGTGCCTAGCCAGTGTCTAGCCAGTGCCTAGCCAGTGCCTAGCCAGTGCCTAGCCAGTGCCTAGCCAGTGCCTAGCCAGTGCCTAGCCAGTGCCTAACCAGTGCCTAACCAGTGCCTAGCCAGTGCCTGGCCAGTGTCTGGCCAGTGCCAATCCAGTGCCTAGGCAGTACCTAGCCAGTGCCTAGCCAGTGCCTAGCTAGTGTCTAGCCTGTGTCTAGCCAGTGCCTAGCCAGTGCCTAGCCAGTGCCTAACCAGTGCCTAACCAGTGCCTAGCCAGTGCCTGGCCAGTGCCTGGCCAGTGCCTAGCCAGTGCCTAGCCAGTGCCTGGCCAGTGCCTGGCCAGTGCCTGGCCAGTGCCTAGCCAGTGCCTAGCCAGTGCCTAGCCAGTGCCTGGCCAGTGCTTAACCAGTGCTTAACCAGTGCTTAACCAGTGCTTAACCAGTGCTTAACCAGTGCTTAACCAGTGCTTAACCAATGCTTAACCAGTGCTTAACCAGTGCTTAACCAGTGCTTAACCAGTGCTTAACCAGTGCTTAACCAGTGCTTAACCAGTGCTTAACCAGTGCTTTACCAGTGCTTAACCAGTGTCTAGCCAGTGCCTAGCCAGTGTCTAGCCAGTGCCTAGCCAGTGCCTAGCCAGTGCCTAGCCAGTGCTTAGCCAGTGCCTTGCCAGTGCCAAGCCAGTGCCTAACCAGTGCCAAGCCAGTGCCAAGCCAGTGCCTAGCCAGTGTCTAGCCAGTGCCTAGCCAGTGCCTAGCCAGTGCCTAGCCAGTGCCTAGCCAGTGCCTAGCCAGTGCCTAACCAGTGCCTAACCAGTGCCTAGCCAGTGCCTGGCCAGTGCCTGGCCAGTGCCAATCCAGTGCCTAGCCAGTGCCTAGCCAGTGCCTAGCCAGTGCCTGGCCAGTGCCTGGCCAGTGCCTGGCCAGTGCCTAGCCAGTGCCTGGCCAGTGCCTGGCCAGTGCCTGGCCAGTGCCTAGCCAGTGCCTGGCCAGTGCCTAGCCAGTGCCTGGCCAGTGCCTAGCCAGTGCCTGGCCAGTGCCTAGCCAGTGCCTGGCCAGTGCCTGGCCAGTGCCTAGCCAGTGCCTGGCCAGTGCCTAGCCAGTGCCTGACCAGTGCCTAGCCAGTGCCTGGCCAGTGCCTAGCCAGTGCCTGGCCAGTGCCTAGCCAGTGCCTAGCCAGTGCCTGGCCAGTGCCTAGCCAGTGCCTAGCCAGTGGCTAGCCAGTGCCTAGCCAGTGCCTAGCCAGTGCCTAGCCAGTGCCTAGCCAGTGCCTAACCAGTGCCTAACCAGTGCCTAGCCAGTGCCTGGCCAGTGTCTGGCCAGTGCCAATGCAGTGCCTAGGCAGTACCTAGCCAATGCCTAGCCAGTGCCTAGCTAGTGTCTAGCCTGTTTCTAGCCAGTGCCTAGCCAGTGCCTAGCCAGTGCCTAACCAGTGCCTAACCAGTGCCTAGCCAGTGCCTGGCCAGTGCCTGGCCAGTGCCTAGCCAGTGCCTAGCCAGTGCCTGGCCAGTGCCTGGCCAGTGCCTAGCCAGTGCCTAGCCAGTGCCTAGCCAGTGCCTGGCCAGTGCTTAACCAGTGCTTAACCAGTGCTTAACCAGTGCTTAACCAGTGCTTAACCAGTGCTTAACCAGTGCTTAACCAGTGCTTAACCAGTGCTTAACCAGTGCTTAACCAGTGCTTAACCAGTGCTTAACCAGTGCTTAACCAGTGCTTAACCAGTGCTTAACCAGTGCTTAACCAGTGCTTAACCAGTGCTTAACCAGTGCTTAACCAGTGCTTAACCAGTGCTTTACCAGTGCTTAACCAGTGTCTAGCCAGTGCCTAGCCAGTGCCTAGCCAGTGCCTAGCCAGTGCCTAGCCAGTGCCTAGCCAGTGCCTAGCCAGTGCCTAGCCAGTGCCTAGCCAGTGCCTAGCCAGTGCCAAGCCAGTGCCTAGCCAGTGCCTAGCCAGTGCCTAGCCAGTGCCTAGCCAGTGCCAAGCCAGTGCCTAGCCAGTGCCTAGCCAGTGCCTAGCCAGTGCCTAGCCAGTGCCTAGCCAGTGCCTAGCCAGTGCCTAGCCAGTGCCTGGCCAGTGCCTGGCCAGTGCCTGGCCAGTGCCTGGCCAGTGCCAATCCAGTGCCTAGCCAGTGCCTAGCCAGTGCCTGGCCAGTGCCTGGCCAGTGCCTGGCCAGTGCCTAGCCAGTGCCTGGCCAGTGCCTGGCCAGTGCCTAGCCAGTGCCTGGCCTGTGCCTAGCCAGTGCCTGGCCTGTGCCTAGCCAGTGCCTGGCCAGTGCCTAGCCAGTGCCTGGCCAGTGCCTAGCCAGTGCCTGGCCAGTGCCTAGCCAGTGCTTGGCCAGTGCCTAGCCAGTGCCTGACCAGTGCCTAGCCAGTGCCTGGCCAGTGCCTAGCCAGTGCCTAGCCAGTGCCTGGCCAGTGCCTAGCCAGTGCCTGGCCAGTGGCTAGCCAGTGCCTAGCCAGTGTCTAGCCAGTGCCTAGCCAGTGCCTGGCCAGTGCCTAGCCAGTGCCTAGCCAGTGCCTAGCCAGTGCCTAGCCAGTGCTTAGCCAGTGCCTTGCCAGTGCCAAGCCAGTGCCTAGCCAGTGCCTAGCCAGTGCCTAGCCAGTGCCTAGCCAGTGCCTAGCCAGTGCCTAGCCAGTGCCTAGCCAGTGCCTAGCCAGTGCCTAGCCAGTGCCTAACCAGTGCCTAGCCAGTGCCTAGCCAGTGCCTGGCCAGTGCCTTGGCCAGTGCCAAGCCAGTGCCTAGCCAGTGCCTAGCCAGTGCCTAGCCAGTGCCTAGCCAGTGCCTAGCCAGTGCCTAGCCAGTGCCTAGGCAGTACCTAGCCAGTGCCTAGCCAGTGCCTAGCTAGTGTCTAGCCTGTGTCTAGCCAGTGCCTAGCCAGTGCCTAGCCAGTGCCTAACCAGTGCCTAACCAGTGCCTAGCCAGTGCCTGGCCAGTGCCTGGCCAGTGCCTAGCCAGTGCCTAGCCAGTGCCTGGCCAGTGCCTGGCCAGTGCCTGGCCAGTGCCTAGCCAGTGCCTAGCCAGTGCCTGGCCAGTGCCTGGCCAGTGCTTAACCAGTGCTTAACCAGTGCTTAACCAGTGCTTAACCAGTGCTTAACCAGTGCTTAACCAGTGCTTAACCAGTGCTTAACCAGTGCTTATCCAGTGCTTATCCAGTGCTTAACTAGTGCTTAACCAGTGCTTAACCAGTGCTTAGCCAGTGCCTAACCAGTGCTTAACCAGTGCTTAACCAGTGCTTAACCAGTGCTTAACCAGTGCTTAACCAGTGCTTAACCAGTGCTTAACCAGTGCTTAACCAGTGCTTAACCACTGCTTAACCAGTGCTTAACCAGTGCTTAACCAGTGCTTAACCAGTGCTTAACCAGTGCTTAACCAGTGCTTAACCAGTGTCGAGCCAGTGCCTAGCCAGTGTCTAGCCAGTGCCTAGCCAGTGCCTAGCCAGTGCCTAGCCAGTGCCTAGCCAGTGCTTAGCCAGTGCCTTGCCAGTGCCAAGCCAGTGCCTAACCAGTGCCAAGCCAGTGCCAAGCCAGTGCCTAGCCAGTGTCTAGCCAGTGCCTAGCTAGTGCCTGGCCAGTGCCTAGCCAGTGCCTAGCCAGTGCCTAACCAGTGCCTAACCAGTGCCTAGCCAGTGCCTGGCCAGTGCCTGGCCAGTGCCAATCCAGTGCCTAGCCAGTGCCTAGCCAGTGCCTGGCCAGTGCCTGGCCAGTGCCTGGCCAGTGCCTGGCCAGCCAGTGCCTGGCCAGTGTCTAGCTTCAGTGGTAGCCGGTGCCTAGCCAGTGTCTAGCCTGAATTGTTCCTTGTGTCTAGCCTGTTTTTATTCCAGGTTTTGCTCCAGGGCCTAGCCAGTGGTCTAGCTTCAGTGTCTAGCCAGTGCCTGGCCAGTGCCTAGCCAGTGCCTGGCCAGTGCTCTAGCCAGTGCCT
>JAECXB010000202.1:0-23471 GCA_018151435.1 Zaprionus africanus
GCCAGTGCCTGGCAGTGCCTAGTGCCTAGCCAGTGCCTAGCCAGTGGCCAGTGCCTGGCCAGTGCCTGGCCAGTGCCTAGCCAGTTGCCAGTGCCTAGCCAGTGCCTAGCCAGTGCCTGCTAGCCAGTGCCTGGCCAGTGTGCCTGGCCAGTGCCTAGCCAGTGCCTAGCCAGTGTCTGCCTGTGCCAGTGCCTGCCAGTGGCCAGTGCTTAGCCAGTGCCTAGCCAGTGTCCTGGCCGGTGCCTAGCCAGTGCCTAGCCAGTGCCTAGCCAGTGCCTGGCCAGTGTCTAGCCAGTGTCTAGCCAGTGCCTGGCCAGTGTGCCAGTGGCCAGTGTGTGCCTAGCCAGTGCCTAGCCAGTGCTTAGCCAGTGCCAGTGCCTGCCAGTGTCTAGCCAGTGCCTAGCCAGTGCTCTAGAGCCAGTGCCCGCTAGCCAGTGCCTAGCCAGTGCCCTAGCCAGTGCCTAGCCAGTGCCTAGCCAGTGCCTAGCCAGTGCCTGCAGTGCCTAGCCAGTGCCTAGCCGGTGCTAGCTAGTGCCTAGCCAGTGCCTAGCCAGTGCTGGCCAGTGCCTGGCCAGTGCCTAGCCAGTGTCTGGCCAGTGCCTAGCCAGTGCCTGGCCAGTGCCTAGCCAGTGCCTGGCCGGTGCTGCCTAGCCAGTGCCTAGCCGGTGCCTGGCCAGTGCCTAGCCAGTGCCTAGCCAGTGCCTGGCAGTTAGCCAGTGCCTAGCCAGTGCTTAGCCAGTGCCTAGCCAGTGCCTAGCCAGTGCCTAGCCAGTGCCTAGCCAGTGCCTAGCCAGTGCCTAGCCAGTGCCTAGCCAGTGCCTAGCCAGTGCCTAGCCAGTGCCTAGCCAGTGCCTAGCCAGTGCCTAGCCAGTGCCTGGCCAGTGCCTAGCCAGTGCCTAGCCAGTGCCTAGCCAGTGCCTAGCCAGTGCCTGGCCAGTGCCTAGCCAGTGCCTAGCCAGTGCCTAGCCAGTGCCTAGCCAGTGCCTAGCCAGTGCCTAGCCAGTGCCTAGCCAGTGCCTAGCCAGTGCCTAGCCAGTGCCTAGCCAGTGCCTAGCCAGTGCCTAGCCAGTGCCTAGCCAGTGCCTGGCCAGTGTCTAGCCAGTGCCTAGCCAGTGCCTAGCCAGTGCCTAGCCAGTGCCTAGCCAGTGCCTAGCCAGTGCCTAGCCAGTGCCTAGCCAGTGCCTAGCCAGTGCCTAGCCAGTGCCTAGCCAGTGCCTAGCCAGTGCCTAGCCAGTGCCTAGCCAGTGCCTAGCCAGTGCCTAGCCAGTGCCTAGCCAGTGCCTAGCCAGTGCCTAGCCAGTGCCTAGCCAGTGCCTAGCCAGTGCCTAGCCAGTGCCTAGCCAGTGCCTAGCCAGTGCCTAGCCAGTGCCTAGCCAGTGCCTAGCCAGTGCCTAGCCAGTGCCTAGCCAGTGCCTAGCCAGTGCCTAGCCAGTGCCTAGCCAGTGCCTAGCCAGTGCCTAGCCAGTGCCTAGCCAGTGCCTAGCCAGTGCCTGGCCAGTGCCTAGCCAGTGCCTAGCCAGTGCCTAGCCAGTGCCTAGCCAGTGCCTAGCCAGTGCCTAGCCAGTGCCTAGCCAGTGCCTAGCCAGTGCCTAGCCAGTGCCTAGCCAGTGCCTAGCCAGTGCCTAGCCAGTGCCTAGCCAGTGCCTAGCCAGTGCCTAGCCAGTGCCTAGCCAGTGCCTAGCCAGTGCCTAGCCAGTGCCTAGCCAGTGCCTAGCCAGTGCCTAGCCAGTGCCTAGCCAGTGCCTAGCCAGTGCCTAGCCAGTGCCTAGCCAGTGCCTAGCCAGTGCCTAGCCAGTGCCTAGCCAGTGCCTAGCCAGTGTCTAGCCAGTGCCTAGCCAGTGCCTAGCCAGTGCCTAGCCAGTGCCTAGCCAGTGCCTAGCCAGTGCCTAGCCAGTGTCTAGCCAGTGCCTAGCCAGTGCCTAGCCAGTGCCTAGCCAGTGCCTAGCCAGTGCCTAGCCAGTGCCTAGCCAGTGTCTGGCCAGTGCCTAGCCAGTGCCTAGCCAGTGCCTAGCCAGTGCCTAGCCAGTGCCTAGCCAGTGCCTAGCCAGTGCCTAGCCAGTGCCTAGCCAGTGCTTAGCCAGTGCCTAGCCAGTGCCTGGCCAGTGCCTAGCCAGTGCCTAGCCAGTGCCTAGCCAGTGCCTAGCCAGTGCCTAGCCAGTGCCTAGCCAGTGCCTAGCCAGTGCCTAGCCAGTGCCTAGCCAGTGCCTAGCCAGTGCCTAGCCAGTGTCTAGCCAGTGCCTAGCCAGTGCCTAGCCAGTGCCTAGCCAGTGCCTAGCCAGTGCCTAGCCAGTGCCTAGCCAGTGCCTAGCCAGTGCCTAGCCAGTGCCTAGCCAGTGCCTAGCCAGTGCCTAGCCAGTGCCTAGCCAGTGCCTAGCCAGTGTCTAGCCAGTGTCTAGCCAGTGCCTAGCCAGTGCCTAGCCAGTGCCTAGCCAGTGCCTAGCCAGTGCCTAGCCAGTGCCTAGCCAGTGTCTAGCCAGTGCCTAGCCAGTGCCTAGCCAGTGCCTAGCCAGTGTCTAGCCAGTGCCTAGCCAGTGCCTAGCCAGTGCCTAGCCAGTGCCTAGCCAGTGTCTAGCCAGTGCTTAGCCAGTGCCTAGCCAGTGCCTAGCCAGTGCCTAGCCAGTGCCTAGCCAGTGCCTAGCCAGTGTCTAGCCAGTGCCTAGCCAGTGCCTAGCCAGTGCCTAGCCAGTGCCTAGCCAGTGCCTAGCCAGTGCCTAGCCAGTGCCTAGCCAGTGCCTAGCCAGTGCCTAGCCAGTGCCTAGCCAGTGCCTAGCCAGTGCCTAGCCAGTGCCTAGCCAGTGCCTAGCCAGTGTCTAGCCAGTGCCTAGCCAGTGCCTAGCCAGTGCCTAGCCAGTGCCTAGCCAGTGCCTAGCCAGTGTCTAGCCAGTGCCTAGCCAGTGTCTAGCCAGTGCCTAGCCAGTGCCTAGCCAGTGCCTAGCCAGTGCCTAGCCAGTGCCTAGCCAGTGTCTAGCCAGTGCCTAGCCAGTGCCTAGCCAGTGCCTAGCCAGTGCCTAGCCAGTGCCTAGCCAGTGCCTAGCCAGTGCCTAGCCAGTGCCTAGCCAGTGCCTAGCCAGTGCCTAGCCAGTGCCTAGCCAGTGCCTAGCCAGTGCCTAGCCAGTGCCTAGCCAGTGCCTAGCCAGTGCCTAGCCAGTGCCTAGCCAGTGCCTAGCCAGTGCCTAGCCAGTGCCTAGCCAGTGCCTAGCCAGTGCCTAGCCAGTGCCTAGCCAGTGCCTAGCCAGTGCCTAGCCAGTGCCTAGCCAGTGCCTAGCCAGTGCCTAGCCAGTGCCTAGCCAGTGCCTAGCCAGTGCCTAGCCAGTGCCTAGCCAGTGCCTAGCCAGTGCCTAGCCAGTGCCTAGCCAGTGTCTAGCCAGTGCCTAGCCAGTGTCTAGCCAGTGCCTAGCCAGTGCCTAGCCAGTGCCTAGCCAGTGCCTAGCCAGTGCCTAGCCAGTGCCTAGCCAGTGCCTAGCCAGTGCCTAGCCAGTGCCTAGCCAGTGCCTAGCCAGTGCCTAGCCAGTGCCTAGCCAGTGCCTAGCCAGTGCCTAGCCAGTGCCTAGCCAGTGCCTAGCCAGTGCCTAGCCAGTGCCTAGCCAGTGCCTAGCCAGTGCCTAGCCAGTGCCTAGCCAGTGCCTAGCCAGTGCCTAGCCAGTGTCTAGCCAGTGCCTAGCCAGTGCCTAGCCAGTGCCTAGCCAGTGCCTAGCCAGTGCCTAGCCAGTGCCTAGCCAGTGCCTAGCCAGTGCCTAGCCAGTGCCTAGCCAGTGCCTAGCCAGTGCCTAGCCAGTGCCTAGCCAGTGCCTAGCCAGTGCCTAGCCAGTGCCTAGCCAGTGCCTAGCCAGTGCCTAGCCAGTGCCTAGCCAGTGCCTAGCCAGTGCCTAGCCAGTGCCTAGCCAGTGCCTAGCCAGTGCCTAGCCAGTGCCTAGCCAGTGCCTAGCCAGTGCCTAGCCAGTGCCTAGCCAGTGCCTAGCCAGTGCCTAGCCAGTGCCTAGCCAGTGCCTAGCCAGTGCCTAGCCAGTGCCTAGCCAGTGCCTGGCCAGGCCTGCTAGCCAGGCCTGGCCAGTGCCTAGCCGGTGCCTGGCCGGTGCCTAGCCGGTGCCTGGCCGGTGCCTGGCCGGTGCCTGGCCAGTGCCTAGCCAGTGCCTAGCCAGTGTGCTAGCCGGTGCCAGTGTCTAGCCAGTGCTGGCCAGTGCCTGGCCAGTGCCTGGCGGTGCCTGGCCAGTGTCTAGCCAGTGCCTAGCCAGTGCCTAGCCAGTGCCTGGCGTGTGCCGTGCCAGTGCCTAGCCAGTGCCTAGCCAGTGCCTAGCCAGTGCCTAGCCAGTGCCTAGCCAGTGCCGCAGTGTCCCAGCCAGTGCCTAGCCAGTGTCTAGCCAGTGCCTAGCCAGTGCCTAGCCAGTGCCTAGCCAGTGCCTTGTGCCTAGCCAGTGCCTAGCCAGTGCTTAGCCAGTGCCTAGCCAGTGCCTAGCCAGTGCCTAGCCAGTGCCTAGCCAGTGCCTTAGCCAGTGCCTGGCCAGTGCCTAGCCAGTGTCTAGCCAGTGCCTAGCCAGTGTCTAGCCAGTGCCTAGCCAGTGCCTAGCCAGTGCCTAGCCGGTGCCTAGCCAGTGTCTAGCCAGTGCCTAGCCAGTGCCTAGCCAGTGCCTAGCCAGTGCCTAGCCAGGCCTAGCCAGTGCTTAGCCAGTGCCTAGCCAGTGCCTAGCCAGTGCCTGGCCAGTGCTCCATAGTGCTCAGCCAGTGCCTAGCCAGTGCCTAGCCAGTGCCTAGCCAGTGCCTAGCCAGTGCCTAGCCAGTGCCTAGCCAGTGCCTAGCCAGTGCTAGCCAGTGCCTAGCCAGTTCTAGCCAGTGCCTGGCCGGTGCCTAGCCAGTGCCTAGCCAGTGTCCCAACCGGTGTCTAGCGTCTAGCCAGTGCCTAGCCAGTGCCTAGCCAGTGCCTAACCAGTGCCTAGCCAGTGCCTAGCCAGTGCCTAGCCAGTGCCTAGCCAGTGCCTAGCCAGTGCCTAGCCAGTGCCTAGCCAGTGCCTAGCCAGTGCTTTGCCAGTGTCTAGCCAGCGTCTAACCAGTGCTTAGCCAGTGTCTAGCCAGTGCCTAGCCAGTGCCTAGCCAGTGCCTAGCCAGTGCCTGGCCAGTGTCTAGCCAGTGTCCTAGCCAGTGCCTAGCCAGAGTCCCAGCCAGTGCCTAGCCAGTGCCTAGCCAGTGCCTAGCCAGTGCCTAGCCAGTGCCTAGCCAGTGCCTAGCCAGTGCCTAGCCAGTGCCTAGCCAGTGCCTAGCCAGTGCCTAGCCAGTGCCTAGCCAGTGCCTAGCCAGTGCCTAGCCAGTGCCTAGCCAGTGCCTAGCCAGTGCCTAGCCAGTGCCTAGCCAGTGCCTAGCCAGTGCCTAGCCAGTGCCTAGCCAGTGCCTAGCCAGTGCCTAGCCAGTGCCTAGCCAGTGCCTAGCCAGTGCCTAGCCAGTGCCTAGCCAGTGCCTAGCCAGTGCCTAGCCAGTGTCTAGCCAGCGTCTAGCCAGTGCTTAGCCAGTGTCTAGCCAGTGCCTAGCCAGTGCCTGGCTAGTGTCTAGCCAGTGTCTAGCCAGTGCCTAGCCAGAGTCTAGCCAGTGCCTATCCAGTGTCTAGCCAGTGCCTAGCCAGAGTCTAGCTAGTACCTAGCCAGTGTCTAGCCAGTGCCTAGCCAGTGTCTAGCCAGTGCCTAGCTAGTGTCTAGCCAGTGTTTAGCCAGTCTCTAGCCAGTGCCTAGCCATCGTCTAGCCAGTGCCTATCCAGTGTCTAGCCAGTGCCTAGCCAGAGTCTAGCTAGTGCCTAGCCAGTGTCTTGCCAGTGCCTAGCCAGTGCCTAGCCAGTGCCTAGCTAGTGCCTTACCAGTGCCTAGCCAGTGCCTAGCCAGTGCCTAGCCAGTGCCAAGCCAGTGCCTAACCAGTGTTTAGCCAGTGCCTAGCCAGTGCCTAGCCAGTGCCTAGCCAGTGCCTAGCCAGTGCCTAGCAAGTGCCTAGCCAGTGCCTAGCCAGTGCCTAGCCAGTGCCTAGCCAGTGCCTAGCCAGTGTGTAGCCAGTGTCTAGCCAGTGCCTAGCCAGTGTGTAGCCAGTGCCTAGCCAGTGTCTAGCCAGTGCCTAGCCAGTGTCTAGCCAGTGCCTAGCCAGTGTCTAGCCAGTGTCTAGCCAGTGCCTAGCCAGTGTCTAGCCAGTGTCTAGCCAGTGCCTAGCCAGTGCCTAGCCAGTGCCTAACCAGTGCCTAACCAGTGCCTAGCCAGTGCCTAGCCAGTGCCTAGCCAGTGCCTAGCCAGTGCCTAGCCAGTGCCTAGCCAGTGCCTAGCCAGTGCTTAGCCAGTGCCTAGCCAGTGCTTAGCCAGTGCCTAGCCAGTGCCTAGCCAGTGCCTAGCCAGTGCCTAGCCAGTGTCTAGCCAGTGCCTAGCCAGTGCCTAGCCAGTGCCTAGCCAGTGCCTAGCCAGTGTCTAGCCAGTGCCTAGCCAGTGCCTAGCCAGTGCCTAGCCAGTGCCTAGCCAGTGCCTAGCCAGTGCCTAGCCAGTGCCTAGCCAGTGCCTAGCCAGTGCCTAGCCAGTGCCTAGCCAGTGCCTAGCCAGTGCCTAGCCAGTGCCTAGCCAGTGCCTAGCCAGTGCCTAGCCAGTGCCTAGCCAGTGCCTACCCAGTGCCTAGCCAGTGCCTAGCCTGTGTCTAGCCAGTGTTAAGTCTGTTTCCATCCTGTGTCTTGCCAGTGTATAGCCAGTGCCTAGCCAGTATCTAGCCAGTGCCTGGCCAATGTCTAGCCTGGGTCTAGCCAGTGTCTTACAAGAGTCTGGCTAGTGTCTAGCCAGTGGCTAGCTAGTATCTAGCCAGTGCCTAGGCAAAGTCTTGTCAATGTCTAGCCAGTGTCTAGCCAGTGTCAAGACTGTGCCTATCCTGTGTCTAGCCTCTGTCAAGAATGTGTCTAGTCAGTGCTAGCCAGTGTCTAGACAGTGCCTAGCCAGTGTCTAGCCAGTGCCTAGCCAGTGTCTAGCCAGTGCCTAGCCAGTGTCTAGCCAGTGCCTAGCCAGTGTCTAGCCAGTGCCTAGCCAGTGTCTAGCCAGTGCCTAGCCAGTGTCTAGCCAGTGCCTAGCCAGTGTCTAGCCAGTGCCTAGCCAGTGTCTAGCCAGTGCATAGCCAGTATCTATCCAGTGCCTAGCCAATGTCTAGCAAGTGTCTAGCAAGAGTCTGGCTAGTGTCTAGCCAGTGGCTAGCTATTATCTAGCCAGTGCCTAGCCAAAGTCTAGTTTATGTCAAGCCAGTGTCTATCCAGTGCCCAGCCAATATCTAGCCTGTGTCTAGCTGATGTCTTGCAAGTGTCTAGCCTGTGTCAAGCCTGTGTCATTTCCTGTGTCTTGTCAATGTCTAGCCAGTGTCTAGCCAGTGTCTAGCCAGTGTCAAGACTGTGCCTATCCTAAGTCTAGCCTCTGTCAAGCTTGTGTCTAGCCAGTTCCTAGCCAATGTCTAGCCTGTGTCTAGCCAGTGTCTACCTAGTGTCTAGCCAGTGTTAAGCCTGTGTCCATTTTGTGTCTTGCCGGTGTCTAGCCAGTGTCTAGCTAGTGCCTTGCCAGTGTCTAGCCAGTGTCAAGAATGTGCCTATCCTGTGTCTAGCCTGTGTCTAGCCTGTGTCTAGCTTGTGTCTAGCCAGTGCCTAGCCAATGTCTAGCCTGTGTCTAGCCAGTGTCTAGCTAGTGTCTAGCCAGTGTTAAGCCTGTGTCCATCCTGTATCTTGCCAGTGTCTAGCCAGTGCCTAGCCAGTGCCTAGCCAGTGCCTAGCCAGTGCCTAGCCAGTGCCAAGCCAGTGCCTAACCAGTGCCTAGCCAGTGCCTAGCCAGTGCCTAGCCAGTGCCTAGCCAGTGTCTAGCCAGTGCCTAGCCAGTGCCTAGCCAGTGCCTAGCCAGTGCCTAGCCAGTGCCTAGCCAGTGCCTAGCCAGTGCCTAGCCAGTGCCTAGCCAGTGCCTAGCCAGTGCCTAGCCAGTGCCTAGCCAGTGCCTAGCCAGTGGCTTGCAAGTGGCTTGCCAGTGCCTAGCCAGTGCCTAGCCAGTGCCTAGCCAGTGCCTAGCCAGTGCCTAGCCAGTGCCTAGCCAGTGCCTAGCCAGTGCCTAGCCAGTGCCTAGCCAGTGCCTAGCCAGTGCCTAGCCAGTGCCTAGCCAGTGCCTAGCCAGTGTCCAGCCAGTGCCTAGCCAGTGCCTAGCCAGTGTCTAGCCAGTGCCTAGCCAGTGCCTAGCCAGTGCCTAGCCCTAGCCAGTGCCTAGCCAGTGCCTAGCCAGTGCCTAGCCAGTGCCTAGCCAGTGCCTAGCCAGTGCCTAGCCAGTGCCTAGCCAGTGCCTAGCCAGTGCCTAGCCAGTGCCTAGCCAGTGCCTAGCCAGTGCCTAGCCAGTGCTTAGCCAATGTCTAGCCAGTGCCTAGCCAGTGCCTAGCCAGTGCCTAGCCAGTGCCTAGCCAGTGCCTAGCCAGTGTCTAGCCAGTGCCTAGCCAGTGTCTAGCCAGTGCCTAGCCAGTGTCTAGCCAGTGCCTAGCCAGTGCCTAGCCAGTGCCTAGCCAGTGCCTAGCCAGTGCCTAGCTAGTGTCTAGCCAGTGTTTAGCCAGTCTCTAGCCAGTGCCTAGCCAGTGTCTAGCCAGTGCCTAGCCAGTGTCTAGCCAGTGCCTAGCCAGTGCCTAGCCAGTGCCTAGCCAGTGCCTAGCCAGTGCCTAGCCAGTGCCTAGCCAGTGCCTAGCCAGTGCCTTACCAGTGCCTAGCCAGTGCCTAGCCAGTGCCTAGCCAGTGCCTAGCCAGTGCCTAGCCAGTGTCTAGCCAGTGCCTAGCCAGTGCCTAGCCAGTGCCTAGCCAGTGCCTAGCCAGTGCCTAGCAAGTGCCTAGCCAGTGCCTAGCCAGTGCCTAGCCAGTGCCTAGCCAGTGCCTAGCCAGTGCCTAGCCAGTGTGTAGCCAGTGCCTAGCCAGTGTCTAGCCAGTGCCTAGCCAGTGTCTAGCCAGTGCCTAGCCAGTGTCTAGCCAGTGCCTAGCCAGTGTCTAGCCAGTGTCTAGCCAGTGCCTAGCCAGTGTCTAGCCAGTGTCTAGCCAGTGCCTAGCCAGTGCCTAGCCAGTGCCTAGCCAGTGCCTAGCCAGTGCCTAACCAGTGCTTAGCCAGTGCCTAGCCAGTGCCTAGCCAGTGCCTAGCCAGTGCCTAGCCAGTGCCTAGCCAGTGCTTAGCCAGTGCCTAACCAGTGCTTAGCCAGTGCCTAGCCAGTGCCTAGCCAGTGCCTAGCCAGTGCCTAGCCAGTGTCTAGCCAGTGCCTAGCCAGTGCCTAGCCAGTGCCTAGCCAGCCAGTGCCTAGCCAGTGCCTAGCCAGTGCCTAGCCAGTGCCTAGCCAGTGCCTAGCCAGTGCCTAGCCAGTGCCTAGCCAGTGCCTAGCCAGTGCCTAGCCAGTGCCTAGCCAGTGCCTAGCCAGTGTCTAGCCAGTGTCTAGCCAGTGTCTAGCCAGTGTCTTAGCCAGTGTCTAGCCAGTGCCTAGCCAGTGCCTAGCCAGTGCCTAGCCAGTGCCTAGCCAGTGCCTAGCCAGTGCCTAGCCAGTGCCTAGCCAGTGCCTAGCCAGTGCCTAGCCAGTGCCTAGCCAGTGCCTAGCCAGTGCCTAGCCAGTGCCTAGCCAGTGCCTAGCCAGTGCCTAGCCAGTGCCTAGCCAGTGCCTAGCCAGTGCCTAGCCAGTGCCTAGCCAGTGCCTAGCCAGTGCCTAGCCAGTGCCTAGCCAGTGCCTAGCCAGTGTCTAGCCAGTGTCTAGCTATTGTCTAGCCAGTGTTAAGTCTGTTTCCATCCTGTGTCTTGCCAGTGTATAGCCAGTGCCTAGCCAGTATCTAGCCAGTGCCTGGCCAATGTCTAGCCTGGGTCTAGCCAGTGTCTTACAAGAGTCTGGCTAGTGTCTAGCCAGTGGCTAGCTAGTATCTAGCCAGTGCCTAGGCAAAGTCTTGTCAATGTCTAGCCAGTGTCTAGCCAGTGTCAAGACTGTGCCTATCCTGTGTCTAGCGTCTGTCAAGAAGTGTCTAGCCAGTGCCTAGCCAGTGTCTAGCAGTGCCTAGCCAGTGTCTAGCCAGTGCCTAGCCAGTGTCTAGCCAGTGCCTAGCCAGTGTCTAGCCAGTGCCTAGCCAGTGTCTAGCCAGTGCCTAGCCAGTGTCTAGCCAGTGCCTAGCCAGTGTCTAGCCAGTGCCTAGCCAGTGTCTAGCCAGTGCATAGCCAGAATCTATCCAGTGCCTAGCCAATGTCTAGCAAGTGTCTAGCAAGAGTCTGGCTAGTGTCTAGCCAGTGGCTAGCTATTATCTAGCCAGTGCCTAGCCAAAGTCTAGTTTATGTCAAGCCAGTGTCTATCCAGTGCCCAGCCAATATCTAGCCTGTGTCTAGCTGATGTCTTGCAAGTGTCTAGCCTGTGTCAAGCCTGTGTCATTTCCTGTGTCTTGTCAATGTCTATCCAGTGTCTAGCCAGTGTCTAGCCAGTGTCAAGACTGTGCCTATCCTAAGTCTAGCCTCTGTCAAGCTTGTGTCTAGCCAGTTCCTAGCCAATGTCTAGCCTGTGTCTAGCCAGTGTCTACCTAGTGTCTAGCCAGTTTTAAGCCTGTATCCATTTTGTGTCTTGCCGGTGTCTAGCCAGTGTCTAGCTAGTGCCTTGCCAGTGCCTAGCCAGTGTCAAGAATGTGCCTATCCTGTGTCTAGCCTGTGTCTAGCCTGTGTCTAGCTTGTGTCTAGCCAGTGCCTAGCCAATGTCTAGCCTGTGTCTAGCCAGTGTCTAGCTAGTGTCTAGCCAGTGTTAAGCCTGTGTCCATCCTGTATCTTGCCAGTGTCTAGCCAGTGCCTAGCCAGTGCCTAGCCAGTGCCTAGCCAGTGCCAAGCCAGTGCCAAGCCAGTGCCTAGCCAGTGCCTAGCCAGTGCCTAGCCAGTGCCTAGCCAGTGTCTAGCCAGTGTCTATCCAGTGCCTAGCCAGTGCCTAGCCAGTGCCTAGCCAGTGCCTAGCCAGTGCCTAGCCAGTGCCTAGCCAGTGCCTAGCCAGTGCCTAGCCAGTGCCTAGCCAGTGCCTAGCCAGTGGCTTAGCCAGTGCCTAGCCAGTGCCTAGCCAGTGCCTAGCCAGTGCCTTGCCAGCCAGTGCCTAGCCAGTGCCTAGCCAGTGCCTAGCCAGTGCCTAGCCAGTGCCAGTGCCTAGCCAGTGCCTAGCCAGTGCCTCTAGCCAGTGCCTAGCCAGTGTCTAGCCAGTGCCTAGCCAGTGCCTAGCCAGTGTCTAGCCAGTGTCTAGCCAGTGTCTAGCCAGTGTCTAGCCAGTGTCTAGCCAGTGTCTAGCCAGTGTCTAGCCAGTGTCTAGCCAGTGTCTAGCCAGTGTCTAGCCAGTGTCTAGCCAGTGTCTAGCCAGTGTCTAGCCAGTGTCTAGCCAGTGTCTAGCCAGTGTCTAGCCAGTGTCTAGCCAGTGTCTAGCCAGTGTCTAGCCAGTGTCTAGCCAGTGTCTAGCCAGTGTCTAGCCAGTGTCTAGCCAGTGTGTAGCCAGTGCCTAGCCAGTGTCTAGCCAGTGCCTAGCCAGAGTCTAGCCAGTGCCTACCCAGAGTCTAGCCAGTGCCTAACCAGTGCCTACCTAGTATTTAGCCAGTGCCTAGTCAGTGTCTAGCCAGTGCCTAGTCAGTGTCTAGCCAGTGTCTAACCAGTGCCTAGCCAGTGTCTAACCAGTGCCTAGCCAGTGCCTAGCCAGTGCCTAGCAAGCGCCTAGCCAGTGCCTACCCAGTATTTAGCCAGTGCCTAGTCAGTGTCTAGCCAGTGTCTAACCAGTGCCTAGCCAGTGTCTAACCAGTGCCTAGCCAGTGCCTAGCCAGTGCCTAGCCAGTGCCTAGCCAGTGTCTAGCCAGTGTCTAGCCAGTGTCTAGCCAGTGTCTAGCCAGTGTCTAGCTAGTGTCTACCCAGTGTCAAGCCTGTGTTTATCCTATGTCAAGCCTATAACTAGGTTGTGTCTATCCTTAAATAAGCCTTTGTCTTGCCAGTTTTTATCCTGTGTTTTGCCTTTTTCTACCATGTGTCTAGCCTGTATCTAGCCTGGATCTAGCTAGTGTCTAGCCTGTGTCCATCCTATGTCTAGCCTGAGATTAGGTTGTGTCTAGCCTGCATTAAGCCTGTGTCTAGCCTGTTCTTATCTTGCGTTTTGCCTGTGCCCAGCTAGTGTCTAGCCAGTGCCTAGCTAGTGTCTAGCCAGTGTTTAGCCAGTCTCTAGCCAGTGCCTAGCCATCGTCTAGCCAGTGCCTAGCCAGTGTCTAGCCAGTGCCTAGCCAGAGTCTAGCTAGTGCCTAGCCAGTGTCTAGCCAGTGCCTAGCCAGTGCCTAGCCAGTGCCTAGCTAGTGCCTAGACCAGTGCCTAGCCAGTGCCTAGCCAGTGCCTAGCCAGTGCCAAGCCAGTGCCTAACCAGTGTTTAGCCAGTGTCTAGCCAGTGTCTAGCCAGTGCCTAGCCAGAGTCTAGCCAGTGCCTAGCCAGTGCCTAACCAGTGCCTAGCCAGTGCCTAGCCAGTGCCTAGCCAGTGCCTAGCCAGTGCCTAGCCAGTGCCTAGCCAGTGCCTAGCCAGTGCCTAGCCAGTGCCTAGCCAGTGCCTAGCCAGTGCCTAGCCAGTGCCTAGCCAGTGCCTAGCCAGTGCCTAGCCAGTGCCTAGCCAGTGTGTAGCCAGTGTGTAGCCAGTGCCTAGCCAGTGTCTAGCCAGTGTCTAGCCAGTGCCTATTCAGTGTCTAGCCAGTGTCTAGCCAGTGCCTAGCCAGTGTCTAGCCTGTGTCTAGCCAGTGCCTAGCCAGTGCCTGGCTAGTGTCTAGCCAGTGTCTAGCCAGTGTCTAGCCAGTGTCTAGCCAGTGCTTAGCCAGTGCCTAGCCAGTGCCTAGCCAGTGCCTAGCCAGTGCCTAGCCAGTGCCTAGCTAGTGCCTAGCCAGTGCCTAGCCAGTGTCTAGCCAGTGCCTTACCAGTGCCTAGCCAGTGCCTAGCCAGTGCCTAGCCAGTGCCTAGCCAGTGCTTAGCCAGTGTCTAGCCAGTGCCTAGCCAGTGTCTTAGCCAGTGTCTAGCCAGTGCCTAGCCAGTGCCTAGCCAGTGCCTAGCCAGTGTCTAGCCAGTGTCTAGCCAGTGTCTAGCCAGTGCCTAGCCAGTGTCTAGCCAGTGCCTAGCCAGTGCCTAGCCAGTGCCTAGCCAGTGCCTAGCCAGTGCCTAGCCAGTGCCTAGCCAGTGCCTAGCCAGTGCCTAGCCAGTGCCTAGCCAGTGCCTAGCCAGTGCCTAGCCAGTGCCTAGCCAGTGCCTAGCCAGTGCCTAGCCAGTGCCTAGCCAGTGCCTAGCCAGTGCCTAGCCAGTGCCTAGCCAGTGCCTAGCCAGTGCCTAGCCAGTGCCTAGCCAGTGCCTAGCCAGTGCCTTAGCCAGTGCCTAGCCAGTGCCTCAGCCAGTGCCTAGCCAGTGCCTAGCCAGTGCCTAGCCAGTGCCTAGCCAGTGCCTAGCCAGTGCCTAGCCAGTGCCTAGCCAGTGCCTAGCCAGTGCCTAGCCAGTGCCTAGCCAGTGCCTAGCCAGTGCCTAGCCAGTGCCTAGCCAGTGCCTAGCCAGTGTCTAGCCAGTGCCTAGCCAGTGTCTAGCCAGTGCCTAGCCAGTGTCTAGCCAGTGCCTAGCCAGTGTCTAGCTAGTACCTAGCCAGTGTCTAGCCAGTGCCTAGCCAGTGTCTAGCCAGTGTCTAGCCAGTGTTTAGCCAGTCTCTAGCCAGTGCCTAGCCATTGTCTAGCCAGTGCCTAGCCAGTGTCTAGCCAGTGCCTAGCCAGAGTCTAGCTAGTGCCTAGCCAGTGTCTAGCCAGTGCCTAGCCAGTGCCTAGCCAGTGCCTAGCCAGTGCCTAGCCAGTGCCTAGCCAGTGCCTAGCCAGTGCCTAGCCAGTGCCTAGCCAGTGCCTAGCCAGTGTTTAGCCAGTGCCTAGCCAGTGCCTAGCCAGTGCCTAGCCAGTGCCTAGCCAGTGCCTAGCCAGTGCCTAGCAAGTGCCTAGCCAGTGCCTAGCCAGTGCCTAGCCAGTGCCTAGCCAGTGTGTAGCCAGTGCCTAGCCAGTGCCTAGCCAGTGCCTAGCCAGTGCCTAGCCAGTGTCTAGCCAGTGCCTAGCCAGTGCCTAGCCAGTGCCTAGCCAGTGCCTAGCCAGTGTCTAGCCAGTGCCTAGCCAGTGCCTAGCCAGTGCCTAGCCAGTGTCTAGCCAGTGCCTAGCCAGTGCCTAGCCAGTGCCTAGCCAGTGCCTAGCCAGTGCCTTAGCCAGTGTCTAGCCAGTGCCTAGCCAGTGTCTAGCCAGTGTCTAGCCAGTGCCTAGCCAGTGCCTAGCCAGTGCCTAGCCAGTGCCTAACCAGTGTCTAGCCAGTGCCTAGCCAGTGCCTAGCCAGTGCCTAGCCAGTGCCTAGCCAGTGCCTAGCCAGTGCCTAGCCAGTGCCTAGCCAGTGCCTAACCAGTGCCTAGCCAGTGCCTAGCCAGTGCCTAGCCAGTGCCTAGCCAGTGCCTAGCCAGTGCCTAGCCAGTGCCTAGCCAGTG
Organism: Zaprionus africanus; assembly: GCA_018151435.1. Lineage (NCBI taxonomy): Eukaryota > Metazoa > Arthropoda > Insecta > Diptera > Drosophilidae > Zaprionus > Zaprionus africanus. The sequence continues at coordinate 14,483 of JAECXB010000202.1, forward strand.
CCTAGCCAGTGCCTAGCCAGTGTCTAGCCAGTGCCTAGCCAGTGCCTAGCCAGTGCCTAGCCAGTGTCAGTGCCTAGCCAGTGTCTAGCCAGTGCTTAGCCAGTGTCTAGCCAGTGCCTAGCCAGTGTCTAGCCAGTGCCTAGCCAGTGCCTAGCCAGTGCCTAGCCAGTGCCTAGCCAGTGCCTAGCCAGTGCCTAGCCAGTGCCTAGCCAGTGCCTAGCCAGTGCCTAGCCAGTGCCTAGCCAGTGCCTAGCCAGTGCCTAGCCAGTGCCTAGCCAGTGCCTAGCCAGTGCTTAGCCAGTGCCTAGCCAGTGCCTAGCCAGTGTGCCAGTGCCTCCAGCCAGTGCCTAGCCAGTGCCTAGCCAGTGCCTAGCCAGTGCCCTAGCCAGTGCAGCCAGTGCCTAGCCAGTGCCTAGCCAGTGCCTAGCCAGTGCCTAGCCAGTGCCTAGCCAGTGCCTAGCCAGTGCCCAGCCAGTGCCTAGCCAGTGCCTAGCCAGTGCCTGGCCAGTGCCAGTGCCCAGCCAGTGCCTAGCCAGTGCCTAGCCAGTGCCTAGCCAGTGCCTAGCCAGTGCCTAGCCAGTGCCTAGCCAGTGCCTAGCCAGTGCCTAGCCAGTGCCTAGCCAGCCAGTGCCTAGCCAGTGCCTAGCCAGTGCCTAGCCAGTGCCTAGCCAGTGCCTAGCCAGTGCCTAGCCAGTGCCTAGCCAGTGCCTAGCCAGTGCCTAGCCAGTGCCTAGCCAGTGCCTAGCCAGTGTCTAGCCAGTGTCTAGCTATTGTCTAGCCAGTGTTAAGTCTGTTTCCATCCTGTGTCTTGCCAGTGTATAGCCAGTGCCTAGCCAGTATCTAGCCAGTGCCTGGCCAATGTCTAGCCTGGGTCTAGCCAGTGTCTTACAAGAGTCTGGCTAGTGTCTAGCCAGTGGCTAGCTAGTATCTAGCCAGTGCCTAGGCAAAGTCTTGTCAATGTCTAGCCAGTGTCTAGCCAGTGTCAAGACTGTGCCTATCCTGTGTCTAGCCTCTGTCAAGAATGTGTCTAGTCAGTGCTAGCCAGTGTCTAGACAGTGCCTAGCCAGTGTCTAGCCAGTGCCTAGCCAGTGCCTAGCCAGTGTCTAGCCAGTGCCTAGCCAGTGTCTAGCCAGTGCCTAGCCAGTGTCTAGCCAGTGCCTAGCCAGTGTCTAGCCAGTGCATAGCCAGTATCTATCCAGTGCCTAGCCAATGTCTAGCAAGTGTCTAGCAAGAGTCTGGCTAGTGTCTAGCCAGTGGCTAGCTATTATCTAGCCAGTGCCTAGCCAAAGTCTAGTTTATGTCAAGCCAGTGTCTATCCAGTGCCCAGCCAATATCTAGCCTGTGTCTAGCTGATGTCTTGCAAGTGTCTAGCCTGTGTCAAGCCTGTGTCATTTCCTGTGTCTTGTCAATGTCTAGCCAGTGTCTAGCCAGTGTCTAGCCAGTGTCAAGACTGTGCCTATCCTAAGTCTAGCCTCTGTCAAGCTTGTGTCTAGCCAGTTCCTAGCCAATGTCTAGCCTGTGTCTAGCCAGTGTCTACCCAGTGTCTAGCCAGTGTTAAGCCTGTGTCCATTTTGTGTCTTGCCGGTGTCTAGCCAGTGTCTAGCTAGTGCCTTGCCAGTGTCTAGCCAGTGTCAAGAATGTGCCTATCCTGTGTCTAGCCTGTGTCTAGCTTGTGTCTAGCCAGTGCCTAGCCAATGTCTAGCCTGTGTCTAGCCAGTGTCTAGCTAGTGTCTAGCCAGTGTTAAGCCTGTGTCCATCCTGCCAGTGCCTTGCCAGTGTCTAGCCAGTGCCTAGCCAGTGCCTAGCCAGTGCCTAGCCAGTGCCTAGCCAGTGCCAAGCCAGTGCCTAACCAGTGCCTAGCCAGTGCCTAGCCAGTGCCTAGCCAGTGCCTAGCCAGTGCCTAGCCAGTGCCTGCCGAGCCAGTGCCTAGCCAGTGCCTAGCCAGTGCCTAGCCAGTGCCTAGCCAGTGCCTAGCCAGTGCCTAGCCAGTGCCTAGCCAGTGCCTAGCCAGTGCCTAGCCAGTGCCTAGCCAGTGCCTAGCCAGTGCCTGGCCAGTGCTAGCCAGTGCCTAGCCAGTGCCTAGCCAGTGCCTAGCCAGTGCCTAGCCAGTGCCTAGCCAGTGCCTAGCCAGTGCCTAGCCAGTGTCTAGCCAGTGCCTAGCCAGTGCCTAGCCAGTGTCTAGCCAGTGCCTAGCCAGTGCCTAGCCAGTGCCTAGCCAGTGTCTAGCCAGTGTCTAGCCAGTGCCTAGCCAGTGCCTAGCCAGTGTCTAGCCAGTGCCTAGCCAGTGTCTAGCCAGTGCCTAGCCAGTGTCCTAGCCAGTGTCTAGCCAGTGCCTAGCCAGTGTGCCTAGCCAGTGCCTAGCCAGTGTCTAGCCAGTGTCTAGCCAGTGTGCCTAGCCAGTGCCTAGCCAGTGTCTAGCCAGTGTCTAGCCAGTGTCTAGCCAGTGCCTAGCCAGTGTCTAGCCAGTGTCTAGCCAGTGCCTAGCCAGTGTCTAGCCAGTGTCTAGCCAGTGTCTAGCCAGTGTCTAGCCAGTGTCTAGCCAGTGTCTAGCCAGTGCCTAGCCAGTGCCTAGCCAGTGTCTAGCCAGTGCCTAGCCAGTGTCTAGCCAGTGCCTAGCCAGTGTCTAGCCAGTGCCTAGCCAGTGCCTAGCCAGTGTTTAGCCAGTGCCTAGCCAGTGTCTAGCCAGTGCCTAGTCAGTGCCTAGCCAGTGTCTAACCAGTGCCTAGCCAGTGTCTAACCAGTGCCTAGCCAGTGCCTAGCCAGTGCCTAGCAAGCGCCTAGCCAGTGCCTACCCAGTATTTAGCCAGTGCCTAGTCAGTGTCTAGCCAGTGTCTAACCAGTGCCTAGCCAGTGTCTAACCAGTGCCTAGCCAGTGCCTAGCCAGTGCCTAGCCAGTGCCTAGCCAGTGTCTAGCCAGTGTCTAGCCAGTGTCTAGCCAGTGTCTAGCTAGTGTCTACCCAGTGTCAAGCCTGTGTTTATCCTATGTCAAGCCTATAACTAGGTTGTGTCTATCCTTAAATAAGCCTTTGTCTTGCCAGTTTTTATCCTGTGTTTTGCCTTTTTCTACCATGTGTCTAGCCTGTATCTAGCCTGGATCTAGCTAGTGTCTAGCCTGTGTCCATCCTATGTCTAGCCTGAGATTAGGTTGTGTCTAGCCTGCATTAAGCCTGTGTCTAGCCTGTTCTTATCTTGCGTTTTGCCTGTGCCCAGCTAGTGTCTAGCCAGTGCCTAGCTAGTGTCTAGCCAGTGCCTAGCCAGTGCCTAGCCAGTGTCTAGCCAGTGTCTAGCCAGTGTCTAGCCAGTGTCTAGCCAGTGTCTAGCTAGTGTCTACCCAGTGTCTAGCCAGTGCCTAGCCAGTGCCTAGCCAGTGTCTAGCCAGTGCCTAGCCAGTGCCTAGCCAGTGTCTAGCCAGTGCCTAGCCAGTGCCTAGCCAGTGCCTAGCCAGTGCCTAGCCAGTGTCTAGCCAGTGTCTAGCCAGTGCCTAGCCAGTGCCTAGCCAGTGCCTAGCCAGTGCCTAGCCAGTGCCTAGCCAGTGCCTAGCCAGTGCAGTGCCTAGCCAGTGCCTAGCCAGTGCCTAGCCAGTGCCTAGCCAGTGCCTAGCCAGTGCCTAGCCAGTGCCTAGCCAGTGCCTAGCCAGTGCCTAGCCAGTGTCTAGCCAGTGCCTAGCCAGTGCCTAGCCAGTGTCTAGCCAGTGCCTAGCCAGTGCCTAGCCAGTGCCTAGCCAGTGTCTAGCCAGTGCCCAGCCAGTGCCTAGCCAGTGCCTAGCCAGTGCCTAGCCAGTGCCTAGCCAGTGTCCAGCCAGTGCCTAGCCAGTGCCTAGCCAGTGCCTAGCCAGTGTCTAGCCAGTGCCTAGCCAGTGTCTAGCCAGTGTTTAGCCAGTGTCTAGCCAGTGCCTGGCTAGCCAGTGCCTAGCCAGTGCCTAGCCAGTGTGCCATTAGCCAGTGCCTAGCCAGTGCCTAGCCAGTGCCTAGCCAGTGCCTAGCCAGTGTCTAGCCAGTGCCTAGCCAGTGCCTAGCCAGTGCCTAGCCAGTGCCTAGCCAGTGCCTAGCCAGTGCCTAGCCAGTGTCTAGCCAGTGCCTAGCCAGTGCCTAGCCAGTGTCTAGCCAGTGCCTGCCAGTGCCTAGCCAGTGTCTAGCCAGTGCCTAGCCAGTGTCTAGCCAGTGCCTAGCCAGTGTCTAGCCAGTGCCTAGCCAGTGCCTAGCCAGTGCCTAGCCAGTGCCTAGCCAGTGCCTAGCCAGTGCCTAGCCAGTGCCTAGCCAGTGCCTAGCCAGTGCCTAGCCAGTCTGGCAGTCTAGCCAGTGCCTAGCCAGTGCCTAGCCAGTGTCTAGCCAGTGCCTGGCCAGTGTCTAGCCAGTGCCTAGCCAGTGCCTAGCCAGTGCCTAGCCAGAGCCTAGCGCCTAGCCAGTGTCTAGCCAGTGCCTAGCCAGTGCCTAGCCAGTGCCTAGCCAGTGTCTAGCCAGTGCCTAGCCAGTGCCTAGCCAGTGCCTAGCCAGTGTCTAGCCAGTGCCTAGCCAGTGTCTAGCCAGTGTCTAGCCAGTGTCTAGCCAGTGCCTAGCCAGTGCCTAGCCAGTGCCTAGCCAGTGCCTAGCCAGTGCCTAGCCAGTGCCTAGCCAGTGCCTAGCCAGTGCCTAGCCAGTGCCTAGCCAGTGCTTAGCCAGTGCTAGCCAGTGCCTAGCCAGTGCCTAGCCAGTGTCCTAGCCAGTGCCTAGCCAGTGCCTAGCCAGTGCCTAGCCAGTGCCTAGCCAGTGCCTAGCCAGTGTCTAGCCAGTGCCTAGCCTGTGCCAGCCAGTGCCTAGCCAGTGTCTAGCCAGTGCCTAGCCAGTGCCTAGCCAGTGCCTAGCCAGTGTTAGCCAGTGCCCAGCCTGTGTCTAGCCAGTGTCTAGCCAGTGCCTAGCCAGTGCCTAGCCAGTGTCCAGCCAGTGCCCAGGTGCCTAGCCAGTGCCTAGCCAGTGCCTAGCCAGTGCCTAGCCAGTGCCTAGCCAGTGCCTAGCCAGTGCCTAGCCAGTGCCTAGCCAGTGCCTAGCCAGTGTGCCTAGCCAGTGCCTAGCCAGTGCCTAGCCAGTGCCTAGCCAGTGCCTAGCCAGTGCCTAGCCAGTGCCTAGCCAGTGTCTAGCCAGTGCCTAGCCAGTGCCTAGCCAGTGCCCAGCCAGTGCCTAGCCAGTGCCTAGCCAGTGCCTAGCCAGTGCCTAGCCAGTGCCTAGCCAGTGCCTAGCCAGTGCCTAGCCAGTGCCTAGCCAGTGCCTAGCCAGTGCCTAGCCAGTGCCTAGCCAGTGCCTAGCCAGTGCCCAGCCAGTGCCTAGCCAGTGCCTAGCCAGTGCCTAGCCAGTGCCTAGCCAGTGCCTAGCCAGTGCCTAGCCAGTGCCTAGCCAGTGCCTAGCCAGTGCTCTCAGTGCCTAGCCAGTGCCTAGCCAGTGCCTAGCCAGTGTCTAGCCAGTGTCTAGCCAGTGTCTAGCCAGTGTCTAGCCAGTGCCTAGCCAGTGTCTAGCCAGTGCCTAGCCAGTGCCTAGCCAGTGCCTAGCCAGTGCCTAGCCAGTGTCTAGCCAGTGCCTAGCCAGTGTCTAGCCAGTGTCTAGCCAGTGTCTAGCCAGTGCCTAGCCAGTGCCTAGCCAGTGTCTAGCCAGTGCCTAGCCAGTGTCTAGCCAGTGTCTAGCCAGTGTCTAGCCAGTGCCTAGCCAGTGCCTAGCCAGTGTCTAGCCAGTGCCTAGCCAGTGTCTAGCCAGTGCCTAGCCAGTGCCTAGCCAGTGCCTAGCCAGTGCCTAGCCAGTGCCTAGCCAGTGCCTAGCCAGTGCCTAGCCAGTGCCTAGCCAGTGCCTAGCCAGTGCCTAGCCAGTGCCTAGCCAGTGTCTAGCCAGTGTCTAGCCAGTGCCTAGCCAGTGTCTAGCCAGTGCCTAGCCAGTGCCTAGCCAGTGTCTAGCCAGTGTCTAGCCAGTGTCTAGCCAGTGTCTAGCCAGTGTCTAGCCAGTGTTTAGTTCCCCAGTGTCAAGCCTGTGTTTATCTTATGTCAAGCCTATAACTAGGTTGTGTCTATCCTCAAATAAGCCTTTGTCTTGCCAGTTTTTATCCTGTGTTTTGCCTTTTTCTACCATGTGTCTAGCCTGTATCTAGCCTGGATCTAGCTAGTGTCTAGCCTGTGTCCATCCTATGTCTAGCCTGAGATTAGGTTGTGTCTAGCCTGCATTAAGCCTGTGTCTAGCCTGTTCTTATCTTGCGTTTTGCCTGTGCCCAGCTAGTGTCTAGCCAGTGCCTAGCTAGTGTCTAGCCAGTGTTTAGCCAGTCTCTAGCCAGTCTCTAGCCAGTGCCTAGCCAGTGTCTAGCCAGTGCCTAGCCAGTGTCTAGCCAGTGCCTAGCCAGAGTCTAGCCAGTGCCTAGCCAGTGTCTAGCCAGTGCCTAGCCAGTGCCTAGCCAGTGCCTAGCCAGTGCCTAGCCAGTGCCTAGCCAGTGCCTAGCCAGTGCCTAGCCAGTGCCTAGCCAGTGCCTAGCCAGTGCCTAGCCAGTGCTTAGCCAGTGCCTAGCCAGTGTCTAGCCAGTGCCTAGCCAGTGTCTAGCCAGTGCCTAGCCAGTGCCTAGCCAGTGCCTAGCCAGTGCCTAGCCAGTGCCTAGCCAGTGTCTAGCCAGTGCCTAGCCAGTGCCTAGCCAGTGCCTAGCCAGTGCCTAGCCAGTGCCTAGCCAGTGCCTAGCCAGTGCCTAGCCAGTGCCTAGCCAGTGCCTAGCCAGTGCCTAGCCAGTGCCTAGCCAGTGCCTAGCCAGTGCCTAGCCAGTGCCTAGCCAGTGCTAGCCAGTGCCTAGCCAGTGTCTAGCCAGTGCCTAGCCAGTGTCTAGCCAGTGCCTAGCCAGTGTCTAGCCAGTGCCTAGCCAGTGTCTAGCCAGTGCCTAGCCAGTGCCTAGCCAGTGTCTAGCCAGTGTCTAGCCAGTGCCTAGCCAGTGCCTAGCCAGTGTTTAGCCAGTGCCTAGCCAGTGCCTAGCCAGTGCCTAGCCAGTGCCTAGCCAGTGCCTAGCCAGTGCCTAGCCAGTGCCTAGCCAGTGCCTAGCCAGTGCCTAGCCAGTGCCTAGCCAGTGCCTAGCCAGTGCCTAGCCAGTGCCTAGCCAGTGCTAGCCAGTGCCTAGCCAGTGTCTAGCCAGTGCCTAGCCAGTGCCTAGCCAGTGCCTAGCCAGTGCCTAGCCAGTGCCTAGCCAGTGCCTAGCCAGTGTCTAGCCAGTGCCTAGCCAGTGTCTAGCCAGTGCCTAGCCAGTGCCTAGCCAGTGCCTAGCCAGTGCCTAGCCAGTGCCTAGCCAGTGCCTAGCCAGTGCCTAGCCAGTGCCTAGCCAGTGCCTAGCCAGTGCCTAGCCAGTGCCTAGCCAGTGCCTAGCCAGTGCCTAGCCAGTGCCTAGCCAGTGCCTAGCCAGCCAGTGCCTAGCCAGTGCCTAGCCAGTGCCTAGCCAGTGCCTAGCCAGTGCCTAGCCAGTGCCTAGCCAGTGCCTAGCCAGTGCCTAGCCAGTGCCTAGCCAGTGTCTAGCCAGTGCCTAGCCAGTGCCTAGCCAGTGTCTAGCCAGTGTCTAGCCAGTGTCTAGCCAGTGCCTAGCCAGTGCCTAGCCAGTGCCTAGCCAGTGCCTAGCCAGTGCCTAGCCAGTGCCTAGCCAGTGCCTAGCCAGTGCCTAGCCAGTGCCTAGCCAGTGCCTAGCCAGTGCCTAGCCAGTGCCTAGCCAGTGCCTAGCCAGTGCCTAGCCAGTGCCTAGCCAGTGCCTAGCCAGTGCCTAGCCAGTGTCTAGCCAGTGCCTAGCCAGTGTCTAGCCAGTGCCTAGCCAGTGTCTAGCCAGTGCCCTGCTAGCCAGTGCCTAGCCAGTGCCTAGCCAGTGCCTAGCCAGTGTCTAGCCAGTGCCTAGCCAGTGCCTAGCCAGTGCCTAGCCAGTGTCTAGCCAGTGCCTAGCCAGTGCCTAGCCAGTGCCTAGCCAGTGCCTGCAGCCAGTGCCTAGCCAGTGTCTAGCCAGTGCCTAGCCAGTGCCTAGCCAGTGCCTAGCCAGTGCCTAGCCAGTGCCTAGCCAGTGCCTAGCCAGTGCCTAGCCAGTGCCTAGCCAGTGTCTAGCCAGTGCCTAGCCAGTGCCTAGCCAGTGCCTAGCCAGTGCCTAGCCAGTGTCTAGCCAGTGCCTAGCCAGTGCCTAGCCAGTGCCTAGCCAGTGCCTAGCCAGTGCCTAGCCAGTGCCTAGCCAGTGCCTAGCCAGTGCCTAGCCAGTGCCTTAGCCAGTGCCTAGCCAGTGCCTAGCCAGTGTCTAGCCAGTGCTCTAGCCAGTGTCTAGCCAGTGCCTAGCCAGTGCCTAGCCAGTGTCTAGCCAGTGCCTAGCCAGTGTCTAGCCAGTGCCTAGCCAGTGCCTAGCCAGTGCCTAGCCAGTGTCTAGCCAGTGTCTAACCAGTGCCTAGCCAGTGTCTAACCAGTGCCTAGCCAGTGCCTAGCCAGTGCCTAGCCAGTGCCTAGCCAGTGCCTAGCCAGTGCCTAGCCAGTGCCTAGCCAGTGCCTAGCCAGTGTCTAACCAGTGCCTAGCCAGTGTCTAGCCAGTGCCTAGCCAGTGCCTAGCCAGTGCCTAGCCAGTGCCTAGCCAGTGTCTAGCCAGTGTCTAGCCAGTGTCTAGCCAGTGTCTAGCCAGTGTCTAGCTAGTGTCTACCCAGTGTCAAGCCTGTGTTTATCCTATGTCAAGCCTATAACTAGGTTGTGTCTATCCTCAAATAAGCCTTTGTCTTGCCAGTTTTTATCCTGTGTTTTGCCTTTTTCTACCATGTGTCTAGCCTGTATCTAGCCTGGATCTAGCTAGTGTCTAGCCTGTGTCCATCCTATGTCTAGCCTGAGATTAGGTTGTGTCTAGCCTGCATTAAGCCCAGTTCTAGCCTGTTCTTATCTTGCGTTTTGCCTGTGCCCAGTTAGTGTCTAGCCAGTGCCTAGCTAGTGTCTAGCCAGTGTTTAGCCAGTCTCTAGCCAGTGCCTAGCCACATCGTCTAGCTAGTGCTCATCCAGAGTCTAGC
>JAECXB010002034.1:0-44544 GCA_018151435.1 Zaprionus africanus
CGCAGATTGCAGATGTTGATCTGGTGGTGAAATACGCACCCAATGATAGATTTTTGAAATGTCTCCACACATAGCAACCTTGAAGAAAAGAAATCTGATCAGTATGTTGAAAAGTTTGGATTGAATTGAATAGAAGGATATTAGAAGGTCATTAAGAGATACGCCACTTGTAGTTTTTGCTGATCCGTCAAAAACTACGCGTAACTTTGTGGACGTGCTCTCCGGTTTTCCATATCCTCCTTTGCTGGTAAACGCACTGAGTATTGTTCTGTTTCCAGGCGCGTGTAGCTTTTCAGGAACAAGTTTTCACAAATTATGTTTTTCACCGTGGCTGTCGATGTGGTTCCATAGCAACTGTCTCTTTCCCAAAATCGTTTGACTATATGATGCAGATTGCCATCCTCTAGAGATTCCTTGCATACGGCTGCTAACGCATGATGCTTGATGGGTTGAGATAATTCTCCGGAAACGATCCATCCAAGCCTTTTTTATTGGAAGATTGGCAAGTGTCTGGCTATATGAGTCTGTCCAACGCAAAACAATTCGAAGAACAGGACAGCACCAAGTATAATTGTTTTTAGTCAAGATGAAAAACCCCATTTTCAAAACTAGAATACCATATTCGCTACCATATATAGAGCCAATATTAAATGTCAATTCGATAAATGTGAGTTTCTCAAGAGTAAAGTTTAATTTCTAGGTTTTGTAATATCCGATAAAGGTATTGAAACCAACCCTGACAAAGTCTCGGCAGTAGCTAATTTTCCTACCCCAAGGAGAATAAGAGAACTCAGATCATTTTTAGGCTTATCAGGATTCTATAGGAGTTTTATAAGGGATCACGCAAAACTTGATAAGCCACTCACCATACTGCTAAGAGGTGAAGATGGACACGTAAGCAAGAGAGCATTAACTAAAGCAATAAGCTTCAACCAAGAAGCCATAGACGCATTTAGGAAACTAAAAAATCGTTTATATCACAAGATGTGATACTTAAATACCCCGTATTTAAAAAAGCATTCCCCCTCACCATCGATGCATTGAACAATGCCATTGGTGCAGTTCTCTCACAGCACAGTCAACCTATCTCATTCATCTCACGAACCCTCTCAAAAGCTGAAGAAAATTATGCAGCTAACGAGAAAGAGATGTTGGCTATTACATGGGCCCTTAAATCGTTACGTAACTATCTATACGGTAAAGCCAAATTGAAAATATTCACTGATCCCCAACCGCTTACACGCTCATTGAGTAGTAGGAATGGCAACTCTACAAACCAGGAAAAGACAATGTAGTAGCAGATGCTTTCTCTCGCATTTCAAATTAAGGTCAGATAAACTCAGTATCCACTCAACATAGCGACGAGAGTTCAACCATACCCTCATCCCTAGTATAGAATTAACGACAACGACAACAAATTTAGCATAACTTTCCCTATGTTTCATAGACATGAGATATACTTACAAACTTACGAACTTGACGAACTTATACTAATACTTTGGAAATACCTTAACCCATCCGTTATTAACGGAATACAAACTTCTGAAGATATCATGGGGAAAATACAATCAATATACCCAGACACCTTTAGTAAAGTTAAAATTCGCTTTACTCAAAGTAAAGTTTTCAACCTCACTAATGAATCAGAGCAAGAAGAGGAGATACTTAAAGTCCACAATAGAGCCCATAGAAATGCTACGGAAAATAAAATTCAATTTTCCGAAAAATTTTACTTTCCACAAATGAAGAAAAAAATAGTAAATTTGGTAAAACAATGCAAAGTTTGCAAGGAAGAAAAATGCGATAGACTTCCGACTAGCCCCGTTTTAAAGCAAACTCCTATTCCGGAATACCCCGGACAAATTATCCACATCGATATCTTTTTTACAGAAAAGAAATTGGTTCTAACTGCCATAGAGAAGTTCTCTAAATTAGCGCAGGCCAAAATAATAAAGTCCAAAGCAATAGAAGACAAAAGAAACCCTCTAAAAGATATTATTTTCTACTATTGCGTCCCCAAATATGTTGTCATGGACAACGAAAAGTCTTTAAATTCACAATCCATAATTTTTATGCTTAAAGACCAACTCAATAAAGATATTTTTCAAGCACCAACCCACAAAAGCACTGTAAACGGCCAGGTCGAAAGATTCTATTCGACACTCTCTAAAATAATGAGATGTATCAAGAAAGATGAAACCTACAGAAACTTTCCAGAATTACTAGAAAGAGCAGTGTACAAATATAACTACACTATTCATTCTGTAACAAAGAAAACAACTGAAACACTTGAAGTGTTCTTTGGTAGAACACTATCAACTTACCCCGAAGCCGACGAACAAACCAGACTTGACAACATAAACATACTAATAGACAAACAGAAAAAAGACCTCGAATACCATAACCAGAAACGTAACGCACTAAAAAACTACAACGTAGGAGACGAAAATTATGTTAAGATAAACACACGGCTTGGTTCTAAATTATCAGCAAGATATAATATAAAAAAAGAAATAGTTAAAGCTAACAATAATACTGTAGCAGAATCAGGAAACAAAATACACTAAAGTAACATCCGAAAAGACTAAATTTATTTTACTCTTTTAGGATTTTAAGGCTATGCACCATAACAATAACGCATGGACTTCTAGACATTACCAAATATACCGACGTACAGACTGCAGTAAAAAGTCAGGGATTAGGGAAAATTCAAACACCCACCACAAGAATAATTCATGTTATAGAAATAAACCACATTACAAACACTTTAAATACCTTAGCTCTATTCGTAGATAACGAACTAAATAATTAAAACAGTTACAACACTATAAAATACAAATTGGTTCAAACGTTCTCTATTCTCCAAGCATTATGCCCAACACTACATAATAGAAACAATAGAGCAATCAATTTAATACGAACCGCATGGAAGTACATTGCAGGTACTCCAGACCACGACGACTTAATTCTTCTCCAAGATAATATGAACGATCTTATTAACAAAAGCAACAAACAAATTTTAATGAACAATCAATTTCAAGAAAGACTAAATCAGATAATAAAATTCACTAATTCAGCTATGTTAACACAGAAATAACTTTTAACTTGCAAAATCAAATCAGGGTCGTCAAAGAAGAAATCATAAATGTTAAATACGCCATTCAATGGGCTAAGCTAAATGTAATAAATACATTCTTATTAAATGAAAAAGAAATAATTGAAATTGACAAAATATTCAAAGAAAGCAAAAAAAAATAAATGCTAGAAATTTCCGAAAGTAAAAATGCAAAATTTGATTAAAACTTAATGTTATCTTTATGCATTATTCGATTCTTATTATTTATGATAACCTTATTTCCTAAATCTTCTTTTACTGTCTTTTTTTATATCTGGGTTGTAGTTTATTTCTTTTCTCATGCTTCTTCTCATAAATTATTTCTCCTACTTCATAATATTTTGGTGTCCTTTTTTGATCGTGATATTCCAACATTTTGGTTTGAGCTGTTTTTAATTTGTTAGGTAAGTGGGTGTGATCAATTTTGTTAAACATAATATCATTGGTTTTATTCTGTGTGGAAGATTGAATGGTGTTATTATATTCTCTGACAGCGCGATAAACTATTTCTTTATGGTCTAAAAGACTGTATTCTTCCTGAATACAACGTGAAATTTCAATTAATGTTGAGTGTACTCTTTCTACTTGGCCATTGGTGAGACTATGTCTGGGATCTGCATAAAAAATGGTTAAGCCAGCACGCTCTATTGCTGATTTGAATTGGGCGGAAGAGAAACTAGGCTCATTGTCCATCATTATGGACTTGGCAAAAGGAAATGGTTGAATTAGCTCGAGAATTTTAAATTCCATATTGCATTTATTTTGAATTTCCTTAACTATTAAATACTTAGAGTAAGCATCAATACAAGTTAAAAAAATTAGTTTTTGGGCATAGAAAATGTCTATATGTAATTGTTCGCCTTCTCTTTCTGGAATTGGGGCTTTTGAAATTGGAATTTGTTTCGAGTGTCTATTATATTTATTTTTGTTACAAACTTCGCATTACGAATGTGTTGTTTGAGCTTTTCATATAATTTGGGCCAGTAATAATATTTTAAAATCTGCTTTAAGTTTTCGTCGAACCCTCTATGAGCTCTAGCATGGGTTTCTTCTATTATTATTTGTTGGTCATCCCTATTTATGACATCGGATAAAAACTTTTTAGTATATAAAAACTTATTGGTAAATGTATTTTTAAGTTTGGTTTGGATTTCATATAAGTCCTCAGGGGTACAATGAATTCCTGTAACGATGTTAGGCTGTAAGAATTCCCTTAATATGGTTACTGAATTGTCCACAGTGTCGTATTCTATAATGTGTCTTGTTTTATTAAAATTTTTAACCTTCTCATGAATGGTAAACTTGTTTTTTGAAATAAGCAGCTGTTGCTTGAACTGGTTTAAAGGCTTGTTAGTTTCTGCTATGATTTCCTCATAACTACTCTCAGCAGAATGGACAGTTCCGCTGTCGGACGAACTACCTGAATTGTGATTTTGGCAAGTGATGTTGGTTATTTGTAACCTGGACAAGGCATCTGCGACAACATTAGTTTTACCTGGCTTGTATAATATTTTCGTAGAATATTCTTCGATAAATGCGTGCAACCTTTTCATTTTGGAATTGGGATTCCGCGCAGAAACTGCGAAAGAAAGTGGTTGGTGGTCGGTCGGTTTCCAAATTGACTACCCCATATAAGTTGTTTCGAAGATTTTTTAATGCCAAAACTATGGCATAAAGTTCCCTCTCGTTAATGGCATAGTTTTGCTCAGTTGTATTGAGAGTTTTTGAAATAAAAGTGATTGGATTGTACTCTTGTGAAAGAACAGCACCAATTGCTTCATCGGACGCGTCTGTGGTTAGGACAAACTTTTTTGAATAATCTGGTTGAGTTAGTTCAACCTGTGCAGTTAAGTGGGATTTTAAATTGTCAAAAGCTAAAGTGCTTTCCTTATCTAAAGTAATTTCTATTTTTTTGACATATGTTTGGATACCATTCCATTATGGCCTTGCAACAGTTTAGTGAGTGGTTTTGCTATAGAGGCATAGTTTTGTACAAATTTCCTATAGTAACCAGTTAATCCTAGGAAACCACGCAACTCTCTAATGTTGCGGGGGGTGGATACTCCACAATTGTTTTTATTTTCTGTGGATCGGTTTTTATTATCTTGTGCGACACTAAGTAACCTAAGAATTCTGTTTCCTTTCGGAAGAACTTAGATTTTTCTATACTTATTTTCATATTTGCTACGAACAGTATGTCTATGATCTCCTTTAGATCATATAGATGTTGTTCCGCAGTCTCGGAAAAAACGATTATGTCATCCACATATATGTGACATGTTTTTCCAATTTTTTCTCTTAAAATATTATCCATTGCCCGTTGAAAGATTCGTGGCGCATTCGCCAATCCGAAAGGCAATCGAAGGAATTCATACTTCCCGTTGTTGATTGAAAACGCAGTTTTCTCAATGTCATCGTCCTTCATTAGGATCTGATGGAAACCTGACTCTAAATCTATAGTTGAAAAGAACCGTGCTTTTCCCAAATTGGATAAAATTACCGATGGATCTGGCATCGGATATCTATCGGGTACTGTGTTTTCGTTAAGTTTTTTAAAATCGATAACTAACCAATTCTTCTTACTTCCATCTTCATTGTAGCCCTTTTTACCTACAACCCACACTGGGGAATTGTAAGGACTTTTACTTGGCCTAATAATATTTTCATCCAACATCCTGTTTATTTCTTTGTTAACAAAGTTGTTAACTGAATGGGGGTAAGGATATTGTTTACTATATATAGCATTATCACTTAACGTCCTTATTTCTCCTTTAATGTCAGTTCTAAAGGGAAGGCACGTTTGAATTTGTGAATGTTCAGTAGATATTTCTTGAATAATTAGTTGTTCAAGATTTTGAAAATCGTCCGTGAAGTTCACGGAATGGTTTACTTTGTGTAGTGAAAATGAACTGATAAAAGAGGATACTGAGGCCTTACGGCGTCTGTTCTTTTTTACCTTCCTCCTACGTTTAGGGCTACTAACGATTTCATTAATGTGAGTGCGGGAATTATCGTCATCACTTGTTGATGACTCAATATTGGACACTTGGAATAAAGGATAAAAGCTACCATTTTTTCCTTTTTGGGAGTCCAAGTAAGTAAGCACATTCGAATCTACATCCGAACACTGCAAATTACCAACTGTATCTTCAGGTGGCCTTTCATAATTAATTTTTTCAATTTCGTTATTATAAGCTAACGTCTCTTTTGATAGGTCTATGATAGCATTCATTTTTTTTAAAAGGTTATAACCGACTAATAGATCGGCTTCAAGGTTTTCGATTTCGTAGAACCTTTCAGTTCTACCAAAAATATTTATATTATGAAAGTGGGTTATCAAGCTATACCCATTAACCGTTTTGATTCTTTTCTTAATAACTAATTCTTCAGGGTTCTGATAAATACCCTTCTTTATATAACACGCTGTTGCGCCGGTGTCTATTAATATCTTAAGTTTTTTACCTAAGGTTCTGTCTCTGCGGAAGACGTAGGGGAGCTCTCCCCCTCTTTCTCTAAAAAATGTTCTTCATTCAAATTATTTACGCGCATTGCTTTTTGCGGTTGTTGTGTTGAATTTTGAGTGTACTCCCGCTTCAACGGGTGTGAGTTGTGACGATTGTCTTGGGGTCTATTATGGATCTGTAAAGACTTATCGACCTCCATTGGGATCGGTGGGGGCTGTGGAGTAGAATTGCCTTGGGCAAAAACGTTCCTATTTGTTTGTTGATAATTATTTTGGTTTCCTTGATTGAAACGTAGATTATTATCATATTGTTGATCTGGCTTTTCAGACTTCTTTTGAGTCTTAGGATTTGAGTTATTTATTGGCTGAGAGCGAGCATAATAATTGTAAGCAAAATTTGCTCTTTGATGGTTAGCCTCGAGCTCTTGGGCTTTAGCTAATGCATTTGGAAGGTTTTCTGGTTTAATAGAAAACAAAACTTCAGAAAGATTGCCGTTCAGGCCTGTAATGAAAATTCGTAATGCGTTTTCCCTGTTTTTAGAGTTCATTTCATTTATAACATCGGTTTTGTTGCCATATGTCATAATTGTTTTGTTAATTAATAGGGTTAATTTCTTATTAACCGAATTGTAATACTCAAGAATTGTCATATTGCCTTGCCTTAAGACACTAAGTTCTTGTTCAATTATATGAATTGGACGCCTATCACTATAAGCGAAGTCCAATCGCGCAAGTATCGCGTCAAAGTTAAGTACTGTACCATGGTTGGTTAAAGTATCATTTGCCTTTCCTGTTATCTTGTTTCTTAAGATTGTTAAGGCACCTACATATTTTCGGCTACCTTCTTTATATAGCTTCATGGCGGAGCACGCTGCTTCGCGCCAACTAACATATCCTGCATAACTACCTCCAAATTCTGGTATCGATTTGATCACGTCGAATGACTCATCACACCTAATCGAATCATTTATTTGAGAGGGTTGATACTCTTGAACTGGGTTGGAATTGTTATTTAATTGTAACCTTAATTCTGTAATTTCATCTGCTAAGGCTTTAGTTCTGGTTGCTATTAATTCTGCAATTATGTCTGCTGTCAAACTATTAGCCATTTTTAATTTTGAAAAACCGCTTATTAGGTCGTCCAGCTTAATTTAATAATACAATAACAAAAAAGATAAAGTTTATTGAAGCTCACGTAGATGTCTTCCTTCTTGGCTGAGGGTCTTCCTTCTTGCTGTAAGGGTCTTCCTTCTCGTTGTGGGTGGGGTGTCTTCCTTCTTGGGTTAAGTTTGGGTTTTTTTTTTTGAGTAGCACTACGGCTCACTTTTGATGTTTGTCAATTTGTTTGGGTTTGTTTGAGTAACACTTTTAAGCTTTTAAAGAGCGTTTTTAAATATTTGCTCTTTTTTTCTTGGACACCTTTTTATTTTCTTCAAGGTTCCTTTCTTTTAAATAAATGAGTTCTTAAAGAGCGTTTTTAGATATTTGCTCTTTTTGTAACACAGAAACTGGTCTTTCGCGACACTTGGGAATTATGGTTGTTAATTCCTTTTTGTGTTTTTTTTCCTTTTGTGCGTGATTCGACAGGAAAAATTTAACGCGGGCCCCACGTTGGGCGCCAATTAATCGAACCGTTTGTAGGTCTTCGAAAAAAAAAAATATTTTTATTTGTGTAGAACGACTCCGTTTCTTGTGGTTACAAAATTAAGACTAAAGTTACAATATTGTTCTGAGGGCGAAGTGGCCTTTGAAGATGTCAAAGCTTCTGCTGATCGAGCTAAAGCTTAAAGCTCGTAATGGATCGAATTTGGACTTTGGACGAAGGAAGAGTTGTTTACAAATAAGTGTTTTGCACTTAAGGCTTTTAGGCTGCGTGGGTGGTTTATTGATTCAAAGTTAATAAGATAAGGGTTTTTTATAATAGATAAGAGTTGAGAATCAAGACTCAATGGGAATTGTTTACAATAGCGAAATATGAGGCGTTGAGAATGAATTGTCAAGAGTCCGGAAAGGCTATGAAAAGTTGTTTATAATTTACATAAGGAACGCTAAGTAGCTCAGGGTGATAACTTGCATAGAAAAGGAGAGAAGAGAAAAAAATTGTCCTACCCCCCCCCCATTTCTCTTTTTTTTTTTTTCCCCATGAGCATTGCAATGACGTCACAGCTGGCTGGTTTTTGTTTAATAACTTCTATGTTTGTTTTCCGATCGGATTGGAATTTTGACGTTATGTTAGCATTATAATAAGCTATGTATAGTCTTACTCAGAATGTTGTATCTTTTATATGTCGCTCGAAAATCAACCTAAAAAAGGAAATTTTGGATTTGCGTGGGCGGCGGGCGTGGCACCCAACTTTGTGGGGTCTCCCACGCCTCCATCTGCCTGTAACATACATTTGCACAAAGTTAATATACCCTTTTTTTGACCATTTGCAATGGTCGAAGGGTACAGTTATTGTTGGTATTTTAAGGTTTATTGAGTAAAAGGGTTTACAAAGTTTAATTAGATTTATATTTATTGCTTTTAGGCGATTATTAGGGTTGCCAGATACATTTCCGACACTTCCCCTCAGATGGCACCTTACTTATGGATCTGTCTCATGCCTAACGCTTCAATGCATGAGAAATGCTTTGGACTCAATAGTCCTTTGGTCAATACATCTGCCGGCCTCTCGTCTTTCGGGATGTATTTCACATTGATGTCGTTCTTTTCAACCAGTTCCTCGCACAAGTGGTAACGGATGTCAATGTGCTTCGTCCGTTTGTGGAATATCGGATTCCTTGTGAGCTGACCAGCTCCCTGGTTGTCGTTGTAGATTATGGTGACACCCAGTTGCCCCATAATCTATCTCTTGCAGAAAACTTCGTAGGTGGACGACTTCCTTCGACGATTCGGATAGCGCGATGTATTTTGCTTCCGTACTTGACAACGCAACAGTTCGTTGTTTTCGGCATTCCAAGGATATCGCTGCATTGGACATCTTGAATGCAAAACCTGTAAAAGATCTACGATCGTTAGGATTTGCTGCCCAAGTCGGCATCTGCATAGCCGACCAATTGTTCACCGGTTTGCGTGAACAATAATCCATGGTTTGGAGTCCCCTTAAAATAACGCAATACTCCTTAGCTGCAACCCAGTATTGTTCGCTATAAGACGTGTTGTATTGGCTCAGGATACTGACGGCGTGTGCAATATCTGGACGTGAAGTTACTGCCAGCCACATCAGGGCTCCAACCAAACTCTGGTACAGGATGTTCAATAACTCAGCTTTCTCTTCTTCAGTCTGCGGGCACAGCTCGACTGATAGCTTCTCATTCACGTTCATTGGTGTTCTTGCTGGTTTGCACTTCTCCATGTTGAATTGCTTCAAAACATCCTTCACGTATTTCGACTGGCACATCGAAAAACTCTTCTTTTCTTTGTTTTGGGAAAACTCGATTCCCAAACAATACGACAGCTTTCCAAGGCTTTCATGTCAAACTTCTTTGACAATTCGGATTTTAAATTGAGCCACCATATGCTCATCATTTGCAGCGACGATCAGGTCATCCACATACAGTGCCACTATGAATATCCTGTCTCCCTTTTTCTTAAGATAATCACATTAATCTGCTGCAAACGGCCGGAGGCCCTCGTCCTTCAATTTGCTGCCCAGTTTTATATACCATTGGCGACCACTCTGCTTTAATCCATATAGAGCCTTTTGCAGCCTGCATACACATCCTTGGCCATACTTTTGCCTATCATTGGGTGGCAATATTTGGCCAAACTCTGCTGGGATGCTGATGTAGAGTTCCTCCTCTATGTCTCCATTCAAGTATGCGCTCTTGAAGTCCAATTAATATACGTCAAGTTCTAGCTCTACAGCAAGATCTATTTCTGCCCGTATGGAACCGCTTCGGGCTACTGGGGAATACGTTTCATTATAGTCTATCCCCTCTCTCTGCGTGAATCCTCTGGCTACCAATCGCGCTTTGCGACAATCCACTTCACCACTCGACTTGTACTTGGTCTGTAGTACCCATTTGGTGTCGATGACTTTCATTCCAGGTTGGCGTCTTACAACTTGCCAAGTGGCGTTCTTTTGGAGAGCCCTCTATTCGCTCAACATGGCGTCATTCCACTCAGGACCATGTGCTCCTTCGCAGTGTCGCACGCTGTAAATTCGCTCGTATTCTTCAGGAATGCTATATAACATTATTGCTAGCAAGTCGTTAATATTTACCAACTCTACTTAATTTAGTTTATCAACGATATCGAAAAACTTACCGATGTGATTTCTCATATCACCGCCGTTGCTTAGATTGGCCCCTGGCGCCTTAGATTGGTAAATTTCATGCAGCTTTCTCCATACTTCAAATGACGTGTCACAGTTCTTCACTTCCTTCAGCTCCGTAGTTGACATAGACAAAATCAAGTCTGCTTTTGCCTTCGCATCTTTATTGTCCCACTGTGCACTGTTTTCTTCGGTATTAACATATGATCCGTTTACATATTTCCAATTGTCATTTTTTATTAGCAGAGCTTGGATTTGTATTTTCCAAGTATCAAAATTGTCTTTGCCCAAAGGCTCGATTCGAACATTGTAAACACTCATGTTAACTAACGTTTCTGTTTCAGAACTCTGAAATTCTACACAAGCACTCAAAACCGTTAATCTGTCGACACACGCACACAAAACCGACACGACCGTATATTTGTTGACGACGCGCGCTCTTACCGTTATACACAGACCGGTAAGGCTTTCGGGCGATTACTACGGACTGCACAGTTCAGTGTACCCAGAGGACACGGATAAGTAGGGTTGCCAAATGCATTTCAAACAATTATATCCTCATACAAGAGCTAAGCGAGTGTCAAAATTACTTACTAGAAGAATCGAGTTTATTGAAAACCTATACTCAACAACTGATGTCCGTCAAGCACACATTCTATTCTGTGCAATCGAGAAGTAGATTGGACAAAATACCCAGCGAATATCCCAGCTGAGCTCAACCAACACATGGTTCGATTTGAAGGAAACCCTTGTAAGCCAATTTAAGACGAAGGCCTCATTCGAGGTACTATTGAACTCAACAAACATTCAATGAATTCATAATTAAGTTCAGTTGAGTGAAAAATAAAAAGTTTTGTGCTTCTCCACTTTCCAAAAAAAACCCAGTTGTAATCCAAAGTGACTCTTTCCATTAATTTGGAAATCGTAAAGCAACACAGGATTGGCAAATTGAATTTTTCTGGTTTATCGGCGGTCTACAAGTCTTGTCAGGTAATCCCGCAGGACATCCTCTATTTTGTGTGCGTAGCAGGATCCCAAGTAGGAAGCGAACAGGACAACATCCGAACCATCAGGAGGAGTAGCCGCATCATTCAAATAATGTAAGCTAGACCATCCAAGATAGAAAGGTGAAACCAGCTGCTGGTTTTCAATGCTTTCTTTTCAACAACTTAAATACAACATTTCTCAACAAACCTTACCATTGAACAAAATATTAAAAGAAAAAAAGTTTTTAAATAATATACCTTTTCGCACTAAACTTTCATAATAACTTTAAGTCAAACCAATAACCCGAAAACATACTCTAATTTTAAACAAATTTAAACACTAATTCAAATTTCATTTTTTTATCGATAAACGTATTAGTTTAAGTGAAATCAAATATCAAACTAAAGTAAATTCCCCGACATCGACAAATTTCCTGACAAAATTTCACTTGTATGGCTAATCAAAATAACCTTATGGTATCAGGCCACCCGTTCTCAACTTAGAGCAGCCAGTTATACCATCAATAGGGAATATAGAACAACAGCTAATCAAAGAAAATTCACGCCATAGACAAAGACAAGAATTATTTCAACAAAATAGAAACATGGAACAAGAAGTTTTAGCCGAATAATTTCCAACTTTACTACTTAAAGCCCAGAATCCAACACATGACTATACAAGTGCAGAAAACCAATAAATTTTATCACAATTCCGAGCAAATTTAGCTGATCTTGATAAGATTCCTGACATAGTAAAAAGTCTTCGCGAATTTTCCGGCAATCCGTCCGAATTCAGTTCTTGGATGAAGGGCATCGATCGAATACTAAAAACGTACGAACACCGTAGGTACCCAAAATATTTTGTAATTTTAGATATTGTTAGGAATAAAATTACCGTTAACGCAGCCCTCGAATCATATAATGTTTCCTTTAATTGGAATGCTATTTCCAAATGTCTTACAGTACACTATACCAAATGACAACAATAACCTAAACTGCAAATCAAACTGTTGAAGAATTCCACCAAGCAGTATGCAAACATTTATGCCTGATTCTAAATAAAATTGGCTTCTTGGAATTATGCGCCGAATCAGAACAACTAATGACCAAGTTGTATAGCGATAAAGCACTAGACACCTTTATTCGAGGACTTCGTGGAGATTTTCCACGGCTTCTGGGCATCAAAAAGCCCACTGACCTACCTTCAGCCCTGCATTTGTGCTTGAAATTAGAAAATCAAGCATATCGAACTAATCACGCGACTAGACACCTTTGTTCGAGGACTTCGTGGAGATTTTCCACGGCTTCTGGGCATCAAAAAGCCCACTGACCTACCTTCAGCCCTGCATTTGTGCTTGAAATTAGAAAATCAAGCATATCGAACTAATCACGCGACGATTACTGCCCACTGCAAATGGAAAATCACCAAAGCCTACTACAGTTCCACCACATCTTCATCAAAATTTCCAATAAAGACCAATGGTTCCACCAAAAAATCCTCATGCCATGATCACCCTTATAATAACTTTGGACAGCCACCAGCAAGACCATTCTTCCCCCAGACCACACAAAATACTAAACCACATTTTCTAATGTACTAACCAATACCACAAGCATTACCACGGCAATTGGCTGCCAAGCCACAACCGAAACCAGAACCTATGGACATTGACAGAAGTATTCAAACAAGACTGAACATGTTGAGGAAAATTACCAAGAATATCAATACGACTACACTTATCTTAATTTTTTAGAGTAAACGACTTCTATTTATATTGGACGTTGAATACAATGAATGTATTATCAAGTGGTCCAACGACACCAAGCCGATGCTTGTTGCGCGCGGAACCCAAACGAAGTCCACCTCCCGCCTAACCGACCGAGAGGCACAGTCGTATACGGACGACACGGAAACGCGGTAGAAACACGAATAGAAACGCGAGTAGAAATTAACGCGATGTAGAAAAAAAAACTAAAATAAGAAAGAAGGGGCGATAGAACGCGGCATGCAAATAGGACAAAAAAAGAAAAAAACATACAATAGCATATCGAGGAAGATTAACATACTAATAACTAATTACGTGCTAGATAGGAAAGAATTAAGGGCTTCATAGCAGCGATTGTATTAGTGCTAGCTATGACGTGTTGGAGCTTATTGTAGTCCGAACATAATACCCTGAAAGGATCATGCAGTGCATAGTTCGATCTACAATAAGGAAGTGTTAGTGGAAGGAAATAGCGAGTACTTCTGCAAGGAACAGAGAAGTGTAGCTGCCTTACCAAGGCCTCACTATCAATGTCACCTTGCATAAGGTTGTTAATAAATACGACCCCTAGCATGGTTCTGCGGTTAGTTAGGGAAGGCAGATTTAGTAGCAGAAGTCTACTATTATAGGAAGGCAGTCTCAAATTTTCCTCCCAATTAAGGCCGCGTAAGGCAAAAAGTAAAAAATTCCTCTGTACTGATTCGATGCGTTCCTTATGAATAGTGTACTGGGGACACCAAACGCATGAACCGTATTCGAGAATAGGACGAACAAGTGAAACGTAAAGGGTCTTTGTAATATAAGGATCGTCGAATTCCTTAGACCATCTCTTGATAAAACCTAGGACACCCATGGCTTTATTGACCATATTGGTTATGTGACTTGAAAACTTTAGTTTTCGGTCCAAACGGACCCCCAGATCATCAACTAGGGTGATTCTTTCCAAGGCACAACCACAAAGAGTATAAGAAGCAAACTTCGGACTGGCTCGAGAGAATGTCATCAGCTTGCATTTAGAGCTGTTCAGGTTTAAAAACTTGACAACACCAAGAATCGAAACTATTTAAGTCGGTTTGTAAGTTTGAGTGACAGTGGTCGTCTTCAAATTGGAAGCAAAGCTTAACATCATCCGCATACATAAGAGTACGGGGAGTTACATATGAGCAAGGGGGGGGGTCTTGATGAAAACGACGGCGGAATATAGGAACAGGTTATATAATGAAAAAAACCGGGAAAGTGTAATTTTACACAGAGTAATTCAATGCCTAATTGAATCTCCGGTTCTAAAAGTTCCGAGTTAATGGTGGAATCAACTGCAACTAGAACTCCACCACAACGTCGGTCAGGCCGATCACACCTGTAGGTTGTGTACTTATTTGGAAAGACTTCGGAGTTAAGGATCTCCGGCTTTTACCAAGTCTCAGTAAACACAACAATTTGGGCAGAAAAAGAAAGACTGTTTAAGTATAAAGTTGAAAGTTTAGTACAGAGACCTCTAACATTTTGATATGAAAGAGTTCAGGAGCTTGTTAGTTTATTTTATTTTATTTTATTTGGGCTGCTGCTAGAGGAGGCAAAGGAAGTTCAATCGGTGGGCGATTTTTCTTTTCCTTGCTTCAAACTCTTTAACCATTACATGTTCCGATATGACCTTCTCATAAGAAAACTTAAATTTTTCCACTTTTATATCAGCGGCTTGGGTTTTAGCTTGAATATAAGCTTTAACATCATTTGATGTGAGGTCAGGGGCAAGCCTAGAAACAAAAATCTGTTTCTTTTGTGGAACACCTATAATCTTTTTAGGCGCCTCAGGTATAATTCCAGAGCACAGGTTCTCTTCTGGTAAACCAGAACTTGAACACGCCTTAGGTAACACTATTTTCTGTGGCACGGGCAACGAGACCACAGCGGACATAACGGAACATGTGGGCGTCACTGGTTGCATACACTCAATGACATTTTCGGGAATCGAAATTGATTTAGCCGCAGATCTCGTTACCATCGGGGGATTGGTGAACGACATTACCGGCTGTGTCATTGGCGTACCTGGCTGGTCAATTATAGGGAGCTGGCTGGCGATAATAGGCTCCTCTATGCGGGTGGATTTTTTGCGCTTTGGGGATTCGTTCGCATTTTCTTTCCTACATAAGCGTTGCAATGACGTCACAGCTTGCTGGTCTGTATACAAAATCAAAGCGAACAAGGTTTTTGATTAATAACTTCTGTGTTTGTTGTCCGATCGGAATGGAATTTTGACGTTATGTTGGTACTATAATTATTATATAGTATTATAATTAATAAATGTAGTCTTACTCAGAATGTTGAATCTTTTACATGTCGCTCGCAAATCACCTTAAAAGATGAAATTATTGATTTGCGTGGGCGGGGGCGTGGCACCCAACATTTGAAATAAACTTCACCTGTCCCGGATCAACAGAAACCATCATGCCAAATTTGGTGTCTCTAGCTTTTATAATAGCTGAGATCTGTGTGTTCATCTGGACATCCAGACAGACAGACATGGCTTAATCTACTTGGCTAGTGATCCTGAGCAAGAATATACATATATATTTTGTGGGGTCTTCCACGCCTCCTTCTGCCTGTTACGTACATTTGCACAAAGTTAGTATACTCTTTTTTGACCATTTTCAATGGTCGAAGGCTATAAAAATAATAATAATGTTTATACCCTTGCAAAATTTAGATTCTGTCTTCACCTGAGTAATGCACCGCTAGCACTCATTGTTACAGTTCTTAACTTAATAATCGAAATTACGTATTTGTTTGAACATTTGAAATAACTTGATGAAAATTTGTGTCTCCAGCGTTTTTATGACAGCTAAGACCTCGATGTTCAAATAAACGAAAAGACAAGGTAACAGACAGACTCGACTCGGCTTTTGATCTTGAGCAAGAATTTGTACTTTTTGACAATTACCCGTGCGTTTGACAGATACATATGTACATTTGTTGGTTATATGTTATGTTGCCCGATTTTCATACAACTACGTCATTCCATAAACAGTGAAAATTTCTCCGAGGCATTCTTGATTCCTTATTAGATTTTACATCATTTATTGCATTTATACCTTATTATGTGATATCTCGAAAACTACGAATCGGTAAGCCAGGATGGCTATTCACATACTTTTTGTTCAACGGCCATGGGGTAGTCAGAAAATTAAAACACATTTGACTATTTTAATAGTCGAAAGAAAATATGTTACATTTTTACCAATATGGTACATTTCTTCACCATTACCGGATTCTTTATATATATAATATAACATATTAATTAATGGTTAAATATGTGCCCTCATCACCGATTTTCACCTTCGACCATTGAAAATGGTCAAAAAAGGGTATACTAACTTTGTGCAAAAGTATGTAACAGGCAGAAGGAGGCGTGGGAGACCCCATAAAGTATATATATTCCTGCTCAGAATCACTAGCTGAGTCGATTAAGCCATGTCTGTCTGTCCGGATGACCAGATGAACACACAGATCTCATCTATTATAAAAGCTAGAGACACCAAATTTGTCATGAAGGTTTCTGTTTTCAGGCGCAGATGAACTTTATTTCAAATGTGGGTGCCCACAGCCTCCGCAAATCAATAATTTAATCTTTTAAGCTGTTCCGTGAGCGACATGTAAAAGATACAACATTCCAAGTAAGACAATATCTAGCTAATTACAACACTAACTTAACGTCAATCAATTTCAATCCCATCAGATAAGAAACACAGACGTTATTAAACAAAAACTTGGTTCGCTATGATTTTGCATACAGACCAGCAAGCTGTGACGTCATTGCAATGCTCTTGTAGGAAAGAAAAGGAATTCTACATGCATATACACGAGTTCATTTAAAGATGCATATAAAGAATTACCTTACGATATTTCTATTAAGTAGTAGTATCCTACAATATGGACTCTTTACGTTTAAAAAAAGGTCGAATGATATCCTTTTGTCCCGTGCCGCACCACTGTTGCTCTTATTTTTAAATTAAATTTTGAAGGTAACTAAATTTACATGTATTTTGTTGTTGCGTTTTTGTGTTAGGCGCCATTCCACAAACTCGCGCGCGCGATTTTAGTCAATCAATCAATGCAGCTTATAAAATAATGAATTTTTGTGCGTTACTGTGCACATCAGTGCGACGTTTTACTCCGAATTCGCCAACAACAAAATACATGTAGATTTAATTATTTTCAAAACTCAATTTAAAAAACTAGAAGCTTCAAAGATATAATTCGTTCACCTTAATTCATCATAAATACAACCCTACCTGCAAAAAAAAAAATCGGCGACGAGGGCACATATTTAACCTTTACCATATATTTACATACATTTTATATAAAACTAGTTAGTCGAAAATTATCTGAAAAAAATTGTAATTTGTAAACAGAACTTACCGCATTGGACGTGTTTATGTCTGTGATAAGTCCACCATTGATGAATTCTAATACTTTGCCAAGGTCACCGCTGCGAGCAGCGCGTAGAAATGATATCGTGGAATCGTTCTACAAAAATATACAAATTACTATTCGTACAAATCGAACTCTGAAACTAAGTGTTCTCATATTAAACATACTTTAATGTAATTAACGGTGAATACATCACAAGTAGTTTATATGTATGTACAGGCCTGAACTCATGTATACAAATACATAAAAGTACGACCTCAAGGTTTTGTTAGGTCCATCGGAATCAACGATTTTCCAAATACATTTGTATATATGTATGTGTATTTATACCATGTGTGCTATTAACAAGTGCCTATTAGTGTGTGTATCAGCCTATGGGTAATGTGATCTCATCTCTATGTTTGAGCTAGTATGACTGCTCCAACTTTGTTATTTTTATTTTCAACTTGACATTTATGTTATCATGCTGTTTTTAAACACAACTAGCACTTGTGATTTGTGTTTTAAAAATGTAGGTTGAAACGACTTCATTAATATATACCTGTTTTGGTAGCTTTGCATTGCCATTAGTTTTATCTACGATTCCGTTGTCCATCGGTCTGCTATCCTGAACTGTAGTTTTTCCTGTTTTCGCTATGTCCTCTTGTCCTTGGCTCTTCGCTTGTTTTTGTTGTATATCGTGTTCCTTCTGTGGCTCCCCAAGAATCATGATTTTAAATAAATTTCTTTAGACGAAATATAAAGATTGTTAGTAGGCTCGAAGTGTGTATGTGTACAACTCACTGCGCTCACAAACATACATTTGTATGTACAATTTTCTTTTTCGTTTAAATATTTTCGTATACAAAGTCGTGAAACCACACATTTACATACTTATATTCAAACACATACAAATAAATTTTGTGTTTACAAATGCATATTGTGAATATGTATTAAAGATACATTTCTATTGATATATGTATTGCATTGTAACTAACTGTAATTAACAATTTCATTAAAATACTGTATAAACTTCTTAAGCACTTATGTTTAATATTGAAGGTTTATTTATAGATTTCAATGACGTCATCCCTCACCTACCTCTATTTTGTGCGAATCAATTGCCTTACAAATGAATAACATAAGCGAGTACCTCTATTTCTTCCGATATATTTAAAATTCTACGATGTTACGATTATAGGCGATATTTCCTACGAATATCGATTTACCACAGATAAATTCACACTTACTATAGTGTAACTAAAAAATACTTTACTGTTTATAAAATTGTTTATCCCTAGGTCTCCGCACTTGTTTATCGTTTATTTGGACTTCTCGTAAAATTGTGATTATTAATTTTTTACTTTTCATTAAAAAATGAGTTTTGGTTGGTAACGTAACAATTATTATGTGTTTGCTATGTTCAAAATGAGCTGTAACATTATCTTTAGGTTTAGGTGGAGAACGCGAATCCAACAAATCCGGTGGATTTAATAAAGGTGAAACTTATAGCGGAAGAGGCACATTTGTTTAGCGTCCTCCAGAGCTTGTAAATCCATTGGGAAACCTCTTGTTTGTAAAGTGAATATTGATGATGTTCCGTATTTTAATGCACCAATAATTTTCGAAGTAGATTGGAAAAATTGATGAAATTTTCGTAAATGTTAGAGACTATTCTGCGTCTACCCAACTGTCAGATAGATTTTTACCAAAGCCATCTTAGCCATAAGGAGTCAAAAAGCGTGCTGGAGGATCATGTAATAGGGGTGCAAGTCAAGGTAAAAAATTATGCGAAAGTATAAAGTTAAATCGAAACAAAAAGTATACCTTCGGCATTGTATTCTTCCATCCGACTTCTTTGAAATCGATATGCCCACTGTAAGATAATTTAATGAATAACTTCCATGTTGACCATAGTCATGCCATAGCATGAAGTCAGAATTCCTATGGTAAACCAGAGCATTAGAGCTTATGACTTTATAACACTAGTAATTAAGCATGATCACTCCTATAGTTCAAGACAATACTGACGTCCATTTTATGAAGTCCACTATTAATGGTTGATTGGTTCAAAATTTATTTGAAAATAAATTGTACATGCAATAATTAATATTATTATAACTATTGTTTAATGTGAGTATTTGAGTATTTACAAAGTTATTTTGTTTGTTTGTGTTGTTATGTCTTTGTTCAATTGAAATAAGTATTTTAAACCGCTTTTAAGTTTGTGTCACTCATATTTGCTATATTCTTTTGGGTGACTGATGATTTATTCAATATGTTGTACGAGAAGCTGTTGTTTTTCTTATTTTTGTTCGATATTCGCTCGAATCCTTGATTTGAAGCTGAACTTGAAGGTATTAATTTGAGAGTTTCCTTGATTCTTCGCATATTTTGATCAATCGTGCTGTAGTTGAATTTCGAACCGGAATTTGAATTGTAGCTAAACGAATTCATAAAAACGTCCTCTGTCCAAATCAAAGATCTTTTCTGGTGTTGTGGTTCGGAATAAATGTGCTAAATATAAATGTATTATATAGAAAATAAATGAAAATATTATTTTTATGCTATGCTTTTGACTTTACCGAGATGCTGTTGCCCTGGGTTAGAGGCAAATTATTTTTAATTATGTCCTCCGAGTGGTGATGATAATAAAATTGTGGCTTTTGAGTCTGAGCGTGTCTTCGGGTGGTGCTGCTTATAATGTCACTTGTATTGTGCAATGCATGATTGCTATTTGTGACGCTTATAAAACTATTTTCGTTCTCACTGCCAAATAGATCATCTATGAAGTTAAATTTGCTAAACTCGCTTGGATAAATGTAGAAAGTAGCAAATAACATAATATACATAAAGATGTGAAACAAGATGCAAGTCCAAATAAGGTTAATCTACAATGATAAAACAGAAATTTAAAACTTGTAGGTCAATTAACTTTTTTTTATCAAACCTTTTTTCTGCGTTCGTATTTGGTGAATGATGCAAACGGGACCAGAGATATAGTGAGAAACGCCCCACAAGCAACGCCAGCCATTAATCCTGCGAAATTAAGCTGATACGGCAATGTGCCAATGCCGAAGAGCACCGAGCACAGTACCAGAAGCTTAAAAAGCGCCACATACGGTTTTTGTAAGTGTTTCCAATGCATCCAAATAAGTAAGGCCAACAGCGAGGCAACAACACCGCACAAAGAGGCAGATGGCCCCACCTAAAGGTAAACAAAATGCCAATTGAGCTAGAATCGCATACACTACTGTAAAGATATTACCCACTTCACACTTTGAATTTATTTTAACTGATCTTAGAATCTTATGCAGTGGTTGAAAGACACCGCGTTGCTTAATACGAGCCCCAACCACTATTAATTCGTACAGCATGTGTTTTTTGCAATGTGCTATGTTCAACACACGATATTCTCGATACTTTAACAGATTACGTATGCCAATTTATTTTTTCTAAAAGAGAATTTTATTCTCTTTACAATGATAAAAAAATGTATTTCCAACAACAACAATAATATGAAAACTTTATTCAAACCGTAGAAGAAAATGACCACTGGCATACGTAATCTGTAAAAGTATCGAGAATATCGTGTGTTGAACATAGCACATTGCAAAAAACACATGCTGTTCGAATTAATAGTGGTTGGGGTTCGTAGTTTTTCTTATATATTTACTTATCAATTTTATGTGTGTATGCCGCAGCGTGTTGTAATTATTACAACTTGGTTGCGATCCCTTCTCACTCATGGTAACATGTGTGTACGTGAATGTTGTTCAGTCCCTGTCGTAAGAAATCGCTGCCTGTGCCAATTCCCTTGATACCTGCTAGCAGTGTAGTCCATGGCAGTGCTGTGTTGTACAGTGCGGCACTATTGTATGTACATGCTAGTGCTTAAACTATAGTAAAGTATGTACGCACATACAGCTAACCACTCTCACAAGATATTAAGCGAATTAATAAACAAGTATTCACCAGAATAGCCCTTTATCAGACAGATCGGAAAATAACTCAGTGCTATTTTCCATAAATCTGTTAAGTTTTTTGATGTCTTAACTTTTTCTACGACCTTTGGAGAAATGTATAAACCAGTCATATATCGGATCCCAAAAACTATAAACACATTCTTTCTCAAGATCGCTAGTCTAGTCGATAGAGCCTTGTCCGATTGTCTGTTAAAACGTTGAGAATTATTTATTATAAGAGCTAGACAGTAAATATGGCATAACGGAGTGAGAAGGCAAAAGGCGACAGAATATTTCGATATTGAAATTGTAACGGGTTTTCAAAACATGAAGGTCTCTGTCGGGCTCACGCACTTGCAGCGTTTGTGTGGTTCATCTTTACTCAATTCCTACAAAATCGTGGTTAATATATATTTATATTTTATATATTTTTTTATTTAAAGTCAACTAAAAGCAGTCAACTGTTGGAATAATACTAAAAATTTGAAATAAATATTAACAATACATTATTATATTTTAAAATTAAATTACAATTAAAAGTCACAAAAAAAAAAACAAAAAAGTATGTATGTAAAGTTACTTTACGTTAAGCATTTAAAATTATTTAAAATTTTAAAATTTTTTAAAACTGGGGCGTATAAAAACTAGCCGAACTATTTATTTATATTTATTTATTTAAAGTCAACCAAAGCAGTCAACTGTTGGAACAATTACTAAAAATTATAAAAATTTGAGTTAAATATTAACAATATATTATTATATTTTAAAATTAAATTTCAATTCAAAGTCACAAAAAAAAAAACAAAAAAGTATGTACATAAAATTAAAGTTAAAATTTACGTTAGGCATTTAAACATTTAAAATTTTTAAATTTTTAAAACTGGGGCGTATAAAAACTAGCGGAACCAACATTTGTTGCAGAGGACCAATCATCACCAGAAATAACCCAATTATTACGGTAGTGTTGGGTTAGTTCTTAGAATTAAAAGTTAATGAGTAAAGGATAGCCGTTTTAGTAGCTGTTAGGGAACACTCTGAGTTAATTACACAAAAAAGTTTCTTAAAATCAGAATCGGGATACGGAAAGGATCATGCAGGTTATAGTTTTTAGTGCAGAAATCAAGCAAAAGAGGGGAAAATTTTCTGGTTATTCTAAAAGGGATAGAGAAGTTAATTTAATTAAGCAAGATTCTGGAATTGATATCACTCCTAATCAACTTTGCAAGGAACATGACACCTAACATTATTCGACGGTTGGCAGGAGAAGTTAAATTTATAAGAAGTAGTCTATTCATTCAACCACTTTGTGGTTAACGATATTCTTTGTTTTTTGGTCAGGCGCAAGAACAAATAAAGCGGATGGTTTGCCGACACGTGAGCCACGCACAATTGACCATGAGAAAACATACATTTTCTAGATTGAGGCCACAAATAGTCAAGGATTGGTAAGAACTTCCTCATCTTTAAATGTTCCTTTAAGTATCGACGCGTGAATCACATTGCTCATCAGTTTTCTTATCACCAAACGCGTTACACAGTTTTGGTTGGTTTAAATTTCTAAGGATGATGACGTACGACCAAACTTTAACTTTAAATTGTTCGGTGGTAAGCCAGGCACATCCAAAGAGTTTAAAAATTCAATTGGATAATGAGTGGCTTCTTCTTCGTTTGTTACACAGTCGATAGATTTGAATGAATACAGTAACTACAATTTGATTTTGAATTATAAAATTGAGGTAATCTACATCTTTATTTTTAGCGACCAAAATTGCTCGCCCACTTAACCATTTAGTATTCTTGTGGTTAGCAATGATATCCGGGAATACTTTGTTGATGATGCAAAATTGCAAAAATTCGGAGGAAATGAAATTAAACGGCTCGATTTATCAAAAGGAACACGGCCATTACCGATAGTCAGCAATTTCATCGAGAAATCATCAGCAGATAGATCGTTCAACGGTGCAACTCTCATATTTACAGACAGTTGAAGTTTCTTTACATATTGCCACAGATTTGATGCTTTAAGGCAAGCATTCATTTCGTCGGCAGCAGTAGATCTTGGAATGACTGGTAGTGTTTGTCGGAAATCGCCAGATAATAAAATCATTGCACCTTCAAAACATCTCGAGTCATTGCGCAGATCTTTTAATGTTCGTTCTAGGGCTTCCAGTGCGCGTTTGTCCGCCATTGTGCATTCGTCCCATATGATGATTTTTGATGCTACTAAAACTTTAGCCATTGCGGAGTATTAAGAAATGTTACAAGTCGGTTGTTCAGAAGTTTGAAGGTTTAATGGCAATTTTAACTTTGAGTGGGCCGTACGGGATCCATCTAACACTGTGGCCGCTATTCCAGAAGAAGCAATTGCTACCGCAATATAGGATCTCGCACGTACAGTGGCCAAAATCAATGACATGAGGAATGTCTTCCCAGTTCCACCGGGGGCATCCAAAATAAATAAGCCGCCATTTCCATCATCAGTTGCTTTAATCAGTGTATCATAGACTTCCCTCTGCTTAGAACTCAACAGAGGTACATTCGTTTGAACTGATTGGATTAGTTCATGTTCGTATTTAAATTCAAATAGGCTTAAATGCTTAACAGAAATATGTAGGTGAAATCGCAACAATCAGGATTGCCACTGCATCGCCTTGCTTAGGTCTCAGCAACCAAGTCATAAGCTCAAAAAAATAAAAAATACAAATGATTGACATGTAATAAACAAATCAGCTTCTATTGATTGAGTAAGTATTC
Organism: Zaprionus africanus; assembly: GCA_018151435.1. Lineage (NCBI taxonomy): Eukaryota > Metazoa > Arthropoda > Insecta > Diptera > Drosophilidae > Zaprionus > Zaprionus africanus. The sequence goes on from JAECXB010002034.1 coordinate 24,734, forward strand.
ATTACACATATCGAGCTTTCATTGTTTTTAAGATGTATTCTGCTATTAACAAATCCAACAAATCAAAAACCATGGCAATCGGTCCAGCCGTACTCGAGTTATAAGTGTTGTTACACAAACACGATTTTCTTTTATATATATAGATATATGAAAAATATATAACGCCTTCTTTAACATTCGTATTAAATTAGCATAGTCCTCACAAAGCTACTGTAAATAAACTCTATGAAATAAGGTGTATAATTAATACTTGCCTCCGGCCGATGTGGTACAAACACTGCACTGGTAAGGTTTCCAGCCATTCCCGACATAATGTAGACAATGGCGGTTCGTATTGTACCAATCAACCGCTCCAAATCGGCAAGAAACAGATGCTGGAAGATGAGTGTTATAACAAGATGTAGAACACCCGCATGCATGCATAACGAAGTGAGCAGTCTGTAAATCTGATCAGGAATTTCCAAAGATATAAATGGGAACATTCCACAAACGTTATTTAGGCAGGATATCTGGTGTTAAACGTGTAATTAAAATAGATATTATAAGTCAGGCAAAAGTTTTTTAGAGCTTTACACAACCTGCGAGCAGAGTGAGGCTTCTTCGTGAAAATATCCGTTTACAAAATCACAATATTCTCGTGTCGTTATCCGGCATTCACCATACAGTCCTGTGCAACAGGGGTGTCCGATGACCTCGCAAACCATATGCTCGGCAGTATGATCCTTATAGCGATACCGTTGCGAAAATGAATTTGTTTTCCGACATATTGGCCACTTGGTGATGTCGTCGGGCCACTCGTATGGAGCTATAGAGGCAGGCGCATCGCAAAACTTGGGATCTAGGCCACAAACCGAACCCGATATTCGTCCACCAGGTCCTGACTCACCTGGCGACCATTTCTTCCAAGTTGATATGGATTTCTAAAAATTATGGATAGTTGTTTTATTAAGAGGAACGAAGTGTACTATATTTTATATCTGTTACGTACTGTAGGATATAGACCGCGTATAGAACAATCGGCCTGTGAGCTTTGCACACATCCAGAATCGTCGTTTCGTATGCAGCATGCGGTTTCTCGCTCCTGTCTTCTGGTTTTAGTAAGTACATCGATAATCTTTATATCTCGCCGCATACAAGCAGAGAACTTAGCACCCATGTGAACAAGATCATTGTTGCGTGGTCCGATCCATAAGTTACGCTGCTCCACATGTTGCACTGTTTGCAGACTTAAGCTGGTCACAAGCACTTGACCAGTCTTCTGTTCAACGCCCAATCCAATGGGAGCGATGCCATAACAGACAAGCGACAAAATCAGTACAACAATGTGAACCGTATTTATCCAGTATGTGAAAAAGGGGCGATGATCTGTTCGATCATCTAAATCACCAATCGAAAAGTATTTAATTTGTCGCAATTGTGGCCGCCGTGAATTCTCAAGTACCCCGTCAAGCAGTTGAGCTGTTATACGTGAGCCACGGTTTATTGGTGTTGTCGAATTTGAGGTTCGCAGCGCAGCGACGAATTGGCCCTGCGCCGAACTGGCTAGCAGATGAGCCTGATGTTGTTGTTGCTGTTGGTGATGATGATGTGACGCCGGTTCCTGGCTACTCATTAAATTGACGTCACTGCTGCCTGTTAGGGCTGTTGTGCGCCAGCCATTGTGATGCCGTTCACTCATGTAGACGCCATCCAGGTTTAATCCTTGCTGATTATTTGTTTTATTGCCCACTTCATCGCTTGTCGTAGAGCCGGAAACGGCGCCCTCACTAGGAATATCGAAGAAAAGTTCATCTTCGATCAAAGATGCCAGGTTAGACTCAGCATCTATGTCTAGGCTACTATGCTCCCGGACGGGAGCAAAACTGCGCGACCATTGGCGTTGTCGTTGACGCTTGCCGACAATATTTCCCTGGCCGTACTCAAACTCTTTCGGCTGCCGGTTAAACATGTTGATTATGTAGCAGAAACTGGTCATGAACATTTTGGCAACAGTAGCCTTGCGCTCCACAAATTCACCTGCATGAAAATCGCGCTCGGTTCCTAGTCCATCTCCATACATATCTCTATTTTGCTGCTGCGCTGGCAGTACATCCGGACGCTCGGTCGCTGTATCAGAATACTCCATAACGTCTGTGTTGTAATTGAAGGAACCAAAGCGTCGTATGGCCAAGCGTCGATGGCGTGCATGCCATAACGCGTAATCTGATTCTTCACTACTCAACTCAACGCCAAAAAATCGAGACAGCTCACACCGCATGTAGATGCCGAGACGTTTTTTGCAGGAGTAGCGATGGGGCTGTTGCTGTTGTTGTTGTTGTTGTTGCTGCATTTGCTGCTGTTGTTGGTGAGAATGTGGGTGTTGCTGATGAGCTATCGTTTGCAGCGCTTGCTGCGGAGTTGAATACAACGGCTGCCGAGAAAACGAAATTGTATTCCCATGGGAACTAGCTTGTCTCGATTCAACAGCGATTGCCGCTGGCGAAAGTGTCATCATTAACTGCTGCTGCTGCTGCTCCTGTTCCCGGTCTCGCTCCTGGTGCTGCTGCTGCTTTATCGCAGATACCAGCAAAGGGGTATGCGGTAAGTGCACCGCTACCGGTACTGGACTAATAGGGCCCGTCGTCTGTGTAGTCTGGTGCACTCCAGTTGTCCGTCGTGCTGTGTTACAGTGCAAACAGGTGCTCCCGCTGGTGCTGCCCTCAGTTGAAGTCTGCAAACCGACTATGGAATCTGTGTCAGCGGCTAAACGTAGCTTAGGTGAGCAAGCGCTGGGGGATTGTGTTTCCGGTGAAATGCCAATCATCATATCTGAGCTACAGGCACAGCTCGTCGCAACTGAAGAGGTTTGTGCGCTCTTCGTGACAGACTCTTTTTCGTTCGACAAATGGCAGCAGACAGATTTGGCCCGATAATTGTAGGCCAGTGGCATGTTAACGTACTGCTCTGTGTAGGAATCAACGGTTGCCGGCGGAGTCGGCACGTACCGTTTGACTGGCGTGTGCACCGTGGTAGCCAAATAGTTGCTGCCTACTGACGATAATGGGTAATAACGACCAGTAGAGGCGCCAGATAAAGCTGGAGACTTTTGGCCCGGTTCTCGATAACGTTCCAAGCGAATCTTGGAGTTGGGTGACATGGATCGTACGTTATGTAGCTTATGTGGTGCCTGTGACGCCGCCACTGGAATACTAGTGCCCGAATTGCTGGTGCAAAGTGACGATACCGAGTTCGAAGACGAGAGAGGGTAAATCTGAGATTGCAATTGAGGGTGCAGATGGGAATGGGAGTGGGGATGGGAATGTACATGTGAATGGGTATGCGAGTGGGACTGCGAATGGGCATGTGAAGAGACATGCGTTTGGGAAGGCACGTGAAACTGGTTGAGGTTGAGTGGCTGCATATGACCAGTCATGTGAGAATCGCTATTGGGCGCAGGCGAGGGTGGCGGATGGAGGCAGCTATTCATTAAAGTTTCATCAAACTTCTCCTGCGGCGCAATTGTTAGCTTAACCGACTGTGGCAGAAATAATTCATTTGGGTGAGGGCTGAATCGGCCAGCAGATGATAATTCGGCAGTACCACCTGCTACTGTTACTGCTCCACAAACCGCTACATCTGAGTCATTCGATTTGAGCGATAACTGCGGCGGATGGTAACTGACCGATTTTCTTCGTCCGCTTCCAACTGACATGCTAAGCATATTATATTCTGAAGTATTTCCATTTACAATTCGAGGACGCTGCGCCGTTGTCAGCCCCATCAATAGTTCTCCACCAACAGGATTCATTGTAATATTCGACTCTATTGTTCGATCTGGAAAATTTACATATATTTAATATATGGCATCTGTGAATATGCTCTTTTTATACCCTGTGATCATTTAAAATGTTTAAAAAGCGTTAATATAATACGTTAGTCAATAAAAATTAACATGTAAAGCCAAAAACCAGACGAGTGCTACATGCAGTCACACCCGAAACTAAGAATCCCTTCGAAGAAGTCTTACTTATTTGCTGAAATCTTTTTGTTGCTGATATTTCTATGCTTAAACGGACGGACAGCAGACAGACATTTTTCAACCGACTCGACTTGTGATCCTGATCAATAATATTTATATGTTATTCTTTATGGGGCTTGCGACGACTGTTACATATATTTTCAAAGAGTTAGTATTCACTTTTGAACCATTTTCAATAATCGACGGCTTTAGAAATATTGATGCTTTTTTAAAATTCATCAGGTTTAAAAAACCGTTAGGAATTGACTAACAAGATTACAAATCGTTAACAACTTTACACACACTTTGCAGGCACCAGAACCAGTTACTTGAAAAACTTCTGGTCTTTTGGGCAATCGGATTACAATTTGTAGAAAAGTTGATACTGTCGTCAGTTAAGAATATATCAAAACCAGAAATTTGTTATATCTTTTATAAATCGTTAAAATTTGAATATTGATTTCCGTATGCGGTGGGCACAGAATCAACCATTTGGAATAAATTTGTTTTGAGCAAAGGATACATACCAAATTTTGTATCTTTCGCTGTTATTATAACTATAATCTTGATGTTTAAAACGGCATACAATTACACGACAGACTTGGCGTAAACGACTTATCAATTGTTGCTGAGTAAGAATATTAACATAGAATATTAGTGTCTGCCGGAGAAAATTATAAAACCTTTGGTACCTATTATTGTGTAAACACCCATTTCGATTCCCTTTTCTCTGTTTTATTCAAAACTGTCTGATTAACCTAATCAAATATGGTTATTGTAGATTAATTTGCTCTAAAAAGTTTTCATTTATCGATTTTTCACGAGGTTTACTTGATAAAGTTTGGCGCAACTCACCATTATACGACTTTAAAAGAGCATTTAATGTGTGTTATATTTTACTTTGCGTATTTTTTTCACCTTTTTTCACTTTTTTTTAATGTTTGATCCATAAATTATTCGCTCAGCAACGAACAGAGTAATTCAATTGAAAAATCGACATGCACGAGTGAATGTACATGCATACATTTGTAAAAAAGTGATACGTATATGTACATGCAAAACCTACAAACATACATATGTATGTACATTAGTGGAACTTGGCAAAGGCATTAAAGTACGCATGCGTAGTTTTGTGGAGCCGTTTGGCAATAATAAATAGAAAAATATCAAATTATGTTCAATTCAACTTGCAACTAAACTACGAACGTGAAGTCTAGGTATCACTATTACGACGATAATAAATTTATAGACGGACGCAAAATTGTAATATTTTCCTATAATTAATAAAAATATATATATAAAAATATACAAATATTATATTTAAGAATGTAAATTTCTTAATAAATTTGTATTTTGATTTTAGAAGTTAGCATGACACTCTTTTTTAAATTTTTTTAATTTGCAGGGTATGCAAACTACTTAAAGGAGAAAAACCTTCATATCTTTTCAGTTGTTTTTTGTGCGTTAGACGGGCCTGTCGATCGTGTTTCGGAAGCATTGCGCCAAAACACAAGCAGTAGCTCATTACATTCAGATAACCAGTTTTTAATAAAAGAATGGAGACGGTTTTTTTTACAATACGTCTTTTTTTTATTATTTGCCTTCAATACTTCTTATCAGTGGAGTCATTTGAGACTGCTTTTGCATTCCAGAAGAACAATAATAATAAAAATTCGTCAGTATTTCAAATTGTGAACGAGTGGAAGTATTTGGATTTTGAGTATCCCACTTTTGTTGAAAGACAAGCGGCCATAACAAACGGGTAAATCGAACGTTGATCAGTTCATTTTAAATCGTTGAGCAAATAAGACACCCTTCGCCTAATTTTTAAAATACATTATTAACGCTCTAAGTTCTCCATCACTTTTACACAAACATACATTAGTTTTAGTTAATCGGGCTGGTAACAGGTGTATATTTTTATGATATTCCAACCAAATGAACTAACAATCGTACCCTTCCTAAATAAACAATATATTGTACAGTTTTCAAAAAATCTGAATAACATACAAATCTGACATGATAACAATTGGTCAAAATTTCGGTTGTTTAAAACTTAGGTTATTGATCAGCCCCAATATATTTACGCAGTGACATTTTTTTATTTTTTTCACTTTCATCCTATATCTTTCATTGGAACAATCAGTAAAAAATTAAAATGTTTATAAAAAAGGGAAAATGAAATAATTGAAAAGATTAATATTAAGGTAAAACTCTATATTAAAATTAATTTTTGGATAAATATAATGCGCGCGCGCGAGACATAATTCTTTCACCTAAATTCACACTAAATATAGCCCTCACACCAAAAAAATTAAAGAAAATCGGTGAAGAGGGCACATATTTAAACTTTACCGTATTTTTTGATGCGGTGTAAAAAGAAAACATTTAGAGAATCGAGAGATATAATTTCATCAATAATTTATTATTTTTGTTAAAGCGACTTTATACCAAGAAATAATTTACCTTTGGGCATCGATGTATATGGCAATCGAATCTTTATAACAACACCGCGCTGGAAAGATGGTGTGCCGGCAAGTTTAGTGACTGTTAAGTATCCAACAAAGGAAATAAGTCCTCAGATGCGGCCATATCCTGATTGGCAATCACACAGTAGCCCCTATAGTCCCGATTGTTCTAAGCTCATATCGGCTTACCGTACAACAATCGATTCTCAGTGCAATCGGCTATGGGTAATCGATTCGGGAATTGTAAACGCAACGATTCGATTAAATCAAATTTGTCCTCCAAAAATTATTGCCTTCGATTTGACTTCGGACAAGATCGTCGTTCGATACGAGATACCTTCTTCACAAGTAAAGCAGGACTCATTGCACTCGAACATTGCTGTAGATGTGCAGAAAAGAAACTGTGAAGATGCGCATGTTTTCGTCACAGATGTTTGGCGGTTTGGCATCGTTGTCTATAGCCTAGCGAAAAACAGAAGTTGGCGGGTGACCAACTATAACTTCTCACCAAATCCAGTTGCAGCTGACTTTAATATTTATGGCCTAAATTTTCAATGGCTTGATGGGGTTTTTGGCATGAGTCTTAGTCAATCCAATGAGCGAGTCTTATATTTTCATCCAATGGCCAGTTTTAAGGTATGATAAATGTTTTACTTAACGAACGTACCACTCCAATACAACAGGGTACAACGACCCTGTAAATTATACACCGAATATATGGATTTATTTCAGGAATTCATGGTGCCTGTAAATTTGCTGCTAGATGAATCCATTTGGACAAATAATAGTGTGGACACTGGTAAGCTCTTCGTTCCAATTGGAGATCGTGGTTACAATGGACAATCTTCTACATCGGGTATCGCGCGGAATGGCGTAATGTTTTTCACTCAAGTTCATACGGATAATATTGGATGCTGGGACACAGCTAAACCTTACACTCGTGCAAATCTGGGCTCACTTGTCGATGTTGACAATACTTTAAACTTGATCCAGTTTCCAAATGATTTAAAATTAGATCACGAGGAAACCCAAAGTATTTGGGTAATGAGCAATCGTTTACCGATTTATTTGTACAGTCAACTGGATTATGGAGACATTAATTTTCGGATTTTAAAAGCAGATGTTAACACAATTATTGCCAACAATATATGTAACCCAATTTACGGTAGCTACAGCTATCAAAAAGTAAAGTTAATATCTATTGAGGAGGGTCAGTGCTATTAAAAATATAAACTGAATACTATGTATATGAATAAATCACAATTTCACCCCTGAAAGGCAAACCTTATTTTAATCAAATTAATTATAACTTATACAACCACTTTAAATATGAAAAACAAAAATACTTATTATTTTTAAAAAACTGTCGAAAATTATGTGCCTTTTTTCATCTTAGATCCTTTTTTTCCAGCGTTTCTGAATAAACATTGGAATCGCTGTTCTTTCAGATTCACACTAATCTAAAAACAGGACAGTATACATATTTCTGTATCTTGTACTATTAAATTTATTTTGTATATTAATATATTTCATAATTACAATAATACTAATATATATTATTTAATGAATACATACGAGCATTCTGCTTGATTGACATATGCAATGATTAAACATAATCATACTTGAGGTATTCTAAGCTGAAAAACTAAAAGTTACCCCAATGGTAAGTTTGCCCAATGGAATATTATTTTCACAGCCAAATAAAAATCTCTTTTTCTAGGTTAGCTACATAAATTAACTGTTACTAAAGAAATACAAACGATAGACCAAATAAGCACCATTCCTAGCCAATATTTAGATTTGAATGGACTTTGGAAAGGATTAGGAATTCCACTGCCTAAAAGTTCCGTACACGTAGTTCTAGCAAAGTAGACCAAAAAGACTGGTATTATATATTGAATACCAGCTCCGGCATAGCTTCCTGTAAACGCTACAAGACTTGACAAACTATTCGTAAAATACGTAACACATAATGGAGGAATAATTGCAAGCAATGGGAAAAGTAAACGGACGAATACATTATACCTATCATAATGTGACATATCCAAAAAAATAGTTTGAAGATTTTGTTTGAGGGTTATCGCAATGATGGGAAAACTGGTTGATAAGGTAAAAACTGGAAATAAAGAGAGAAAATAGTCAATGCCAATAAGTAAAGTGGACAGAAAGTCTTTTCTAATCATATCGTAGGGCAAAAAATTTAGAGTATAAAGATCCTCCACGCGCTCAAAAGCAAAAATGCCAGTCATGGCTAAAACTACATAAAAAATACAAATTACAATAAAATTAAGCGATAAAATCCTTGTAGCCATTGTCTTATTTCTCAAAGGCGCTAAAAGACCGGGAAGTGAATGATGGCACATAAACGAGTACACACAGGCGCCAAATAACGAAGGTAAACCATAGATGTTCATGCCAACTGGTCGTCCTTTTGGTCCGTTTGTAATGATCAACTTAAGTGCTATAAGTATCATAAACGCAAACGCTGCAAAAAATAAAAACATGACAATAATAATATAAAAAGGATTTTACTTTTTTTGTGGTAACGCACCCATCCAACGAAAGACAGTCGTAAATATTTGTAGATACTTCGTTTTCTGCATTTCACAAAATACCAGGGGTCCAAAGATGAGTGCAAACACTATCAAGATAGTTCGGTACATGCTCAGCCGCGAAATCTGATAGTTTGCCCAGCAAATGCGACCGTCATTGCTCTTTAAATCTCCAGGAGGGTAGTACAATGAGGTTGAACCCGGAATTAAAATGTCGGAATTGTTGAAGGGATCACTGAAATTGAAAAAATTAAAATTGAATGTTTGTTTTCCCATAGATATTTTTATAGAAGGCTTTTCTTTAAAAAAAATACGTTTGCAAATATTTCATTTTTATAAACAATCAAAAACTCAAATTGATTTACAACAAATATTCCTTTTTTTGCTTGTAAACTCAGGGCAAAAAGTATTATACCTATACATACATACGTACTTATTGTTTGTTTATATTAAGACTTACCATATTACATCTCGCAAAGTTCTGGCCACCGCTGCAGAATATATGCTCAAATCCCCGTACAGATAAACAACAAAACACAAGTAAAATAGAATGCGACCAAAGTCATTGAAGAACAGCGTCGCTATATCACTCAATTCAAACTTGTATGAAAGCTGATAGTAATGAAAGCCATTTCGATAAATTAAAGGCATTGATTCTATGTCTGATCTAATAAACCGTTCGGATCCATCATCTTGCTCGTCGCCACTATCGTTCTGGCTTCGATGAGCTGTTTGTAGATTCTGCCAACTTTTAATAGCATTTGCGCAGGCCATGGATTCAATTATGAAAGTGACTGTCATATAGCTGATTATTGATAGTAATATTATCACTATAAGACTGAGCCACCATCCTGCTATCGCAAATACTCCAGGCAGCGTAAGTGCCCCGGTTCCGACAATTAGATTAAATATGAATATGAACCCAACCTTTAAAAAATGGGATTTATGTTATAATATATACTTATTAAATTATATTTGATATTTCGCTTACCAAATTTGAGTATGAAGCCGAAGCGGCTGGTACAATTACAAGTCCTTGGCGTTGCATTGCCTCTCGTTTTACTCTTTATTCTATTCTATTATTGTCGCAAGAAATGTGGAAGAAAACAAAATTGGAAATTATATCGATATATTGTTCTATTTAGTTTGCCATCTGTCTGTCCAGTGTGACCAGGATACGCAAAATATTCACCCACATTTTTACCACGCGAATGTGTGCCAACTTTAAATGAAAAGACTTTTAAGACGACGGTGAAAGGCAAGAGAAAAATTATAATTTTCGAAAAAGCGTTTTTAGGAATGAATACTCTAAAGCAGTTTTCGACGATGGAAGAAAATACATTTCTGTTTAGTGGCGCCATCTGTTGGCAGCCTGTTAAGTTATACTTCTGCCACTAAGCACTGAACACATAGAGACCTCAAACAGGGGGTCTGAGTGTTATCTCTGCTTTTTTCAATCCTGAGCCCCATACACTTCTGCTGCACGCTCGGCTGCGAACTTCGATGTTCGGCTGGGAACTTCTATGTTCGGCTCTCAGTACAAACAGCGCATGGGATCAAATCTGCTTCAGTCGCACAACGACAGCGGAACGATAAGCAGGCGCGTAATTCTTTGCGCTGTGCGATCGTTTCAATGTGTGCGTGTATGTATGCACATGCTGGCATATGAATGTATGCGTTGCTAGTGAAGTTTGACAACAGGCAAATGCTCGGCCGGCGCGCTGGCAGCCTGAAGTCAATTTTGTGTTTCGCCGTCGAGAGCGAAACGACTGAGGTACAGGGCCGTAGCAAAGGTTTTTTCGAGCCCTTGTAAAAAATTTCTCGGGGCCACTGGTTTAGTTACTTTATGAATTTATTTGTGTCTACTAAGGGAATTGAATTATCCAAATATATTAACATTTAAAACCTATCTATGTTTGGTAGCCGACATCGCTGTCAGCTAGGGGCTCTTGTGCACTACAGGCCCTGTACGGGCCTGGCCAGCGTGAAATCATGTGTGTGCCATGAGACCGAATTACAGTGAGCCAAAATGGTTATTTGGTGGCAATAACTTTTCAAATTTGGAAACGTGTGTAATTATAATATATTGAGTAGATTGAATTAATATTATATTATTATATATAATTATATTACATTTTGCACTGCAATTTTATAACATCGCAAAAAAGTTGAGAGACTACATTATTTTTTTTTTGGTCCATGTGTTTACTTATATTGACAAAATCTGCGAATCAAAACAAAACGTTGTGAATACACAAATATGTATTTACTAAATAAAATTACTCTCATGTAGGATGCCATATGTTTTCGGAAGTCTGAAATTTTCTCCGCAAGATAACCACCTTTGCCCACTGTTCTTAGTCTCTTTGCTCTCGACGCCGAAACACAAAATTGACTTCAGGCTGCCAGCGCGCCGGCTGAAGCATTTGCCTGTTGTCAAACTTCACTAGCAACGCATACATTCATATGCCAGCATGTGCATACATACACGCACACATTGAAACGATCGCACAGCGCAAAGAATTACGCGCCTGCTTATCGTTCCGCTGTCGTTGTGCGACTGAAGCAGATTTGATCCCATGCGCTGTTTGTACTGAGAGCCGAACATAGAAGTTCCCAGCCGAACATCGAATTTCCCAGCCGAGCGTCCAGCAGAAGTGTATGGGGCTCAGGATTGAAAAAAGCAGCGATAACACTCAGACCCCCTGTTTGAGGTCTCTATGTGTTCAGTGCTTAGTGCTTCTGCGCTGTAATTACTCATTTAGTTCTGTTAAGTTAAAATTGTAATGTTAAATATCGCTATCTACTGCATAATGAAATTATACGAAGCGATCTCGTCGTAAAAAGCTTTCTATTATGTTATGCTTGACATATGTATAAAATGTGTGCGAACAATAACGGCATTACAAAAATACTTTGGATGCCGACAAGACCATAATTTGGAATAATTTTATCATTATCCGTTGACGCGCTATTACCTACATTGTAAATTAATCATTGTGCGCTGCTATTCAGTGTAAGTTCAGTGTAACAGCGGAAAGTACTCGCCTGAATGCTTTTGGATTATTATGACCCCAGGACTCGAAAGGTTTCACGTGTGAGCGATCGGGCCTCTTTGATAAGCAACTGAGAAGCAGCGACATCAACTCAGTCGTAGACGTGACAATAAATAAATGTTCACTGAATCGATTTATTTTTTAAATATTCAAGAAAAAATCGATTTGAATCGAAAGTTTGAAGTTTAAGGAGAAGCTGGATTTTGTCATGAAATAAGAAAACACAAGAGCAACAGTCGATCGGGACGCGACAGTGGGATACCCTTCGACCGTTTTTTAATCGTAAAGAGTCCATAATTGTACGATACTACTTCTTAATAGAAATATTAGGGTTGCCGAATATTTTGAAAATATCGTATCGATGATTTTTTCGATATTAAAAATGTATCAATTTGATATAATATATATCATTTTAAAATATCGATATATCAGATATTTTCGATATTTTAAAATTTTTTTTAATTACTACAAAAATGTATCCGTACCACGTTAAAAAGATGGATGCACATATACTTGTAAATAACAAATTAAATTTATTTTTTATTTTATTTTAAGCTTATTCTAATTAATATTAAGAAGATCAAAGAAGAAGCATTATGTGTGTAATTTACAAAATAAAATTATTTTAAATTTCATTTTAAACTTTGTTAAATGCTAAGATAAAGGTTAAATAGCTGCCTACAACTCCGATTTCGTTAAATTGTTTTTTACTGATAGGGCTATATTTATCATGAACTTAGCGGAAAAAGTTATTTGGCGGTCGCTTCGAAGGTACCGAACTTCCCGGAGAAATCAAATACTTTGCGGCGACCTCTGACAATTGTGGCATAGAAGCCTTATGTGAGTTCCAGAACGATAAGGCATCGGTCTCGTATGTACATTGCGGCAAGGTTAAATATAATTTGAGTTCGCTGTTTTCAAACCCCTCGTGCTCTGACAAGCCTTTTAATATTGACTGATTATGGGCTACGAAGAAGTCACCTGAGACATTCATGTTTTCGTCATCTGAAAGCTGGAAAAATTAAAAACCAAAATTTAATTAGTTTTATATTTTACGGAAGAATTAAAATAATACAACATTCCTGTTAGTGTCAATCATTAAAGTTAATTTTTAAAAAACAATTCTTAATTTTTTGACTTACCCGTGTTTCTTGATTATATGAAACCAATTCTTTTAAAATATCATTTACTGCCTCTTGCACCCCGATTGGCGAGATATACATTTTTTTAAACCTTGGATCAAGAAAGGAGGACTTAAATAATATTTTATTTTCTTCAAGTGGCTTAAATATTTTCTCCATTAGTTTTTGAAGCGACTCTTTAGATACGATCCCCTCATCAGAAATTACTTTGGCATTTAATATTTTTTGTTTTAAATGTGAAATTAATGGGATCACCATGCTGACGCTAACGTAACTTTCACCGCTTATTTGTTCTGTCACATCTTTATATGGGCTCAAAAGTTCTTTGACGTATATAGTCATGTTATTAAAAGTTTGAATGATAAAATTGGATTACTATAGTATTGGAATGTGAAATGGTATATAAATGTGAATAATCTTGATATATAAATCAAGATATAAAAGTTAGATTGCACGACAAAATGTGCTTACAATAATGATTGAGTATAAAATGTTAAATAAGTATCAAAAATCTTGATAGAAACATCAAGATGTACAAGTTAGATTGATTGATAAAAGTCGTATATAAATATTAGGGTACAAAAATCTTTGCATACATTTAGCTCATTAGTTGAGAGCATTTCTGGAAATCCTTTAGATTTTTCGGATCTCTTTATAAGAATAATTGCCACTTTATTGTCAACATCTAAGAAGGATTCAAGCATATAAAGACATGAGTTCCAACGCGTGTCAACATTTTGCTGTAAGGTCTTAACGCAACCTTCTGGAATTCCCTCGTCGGCCTGGGCTTTTCGCAACTGGTCCATTAACGAAGTGTTATGTTTGAAATGCATTACAATTCTATCTACTTTGTCTAAAATATTTGTAAACGATAAAATTTTCTTCACTGTGTTATCAACCAGTAAGTTTATCATATGAGTAAATCAAGGAATATGATTCCCATTTCCAAGAAATTCTCTTGATGCAACTTTCATGTTATTTGCGTTATCTGTGGTCAGTGTTGTACACTTAGACCGATCTATGTTGAATTCTTCGCACGCGATCTCCAATAACTAGCTTATATACTCACTAGTGTGAGACTAAATTAGATGAAAGAAATATGTTTTCTCTAAAATATGGGTGTAGAAATAACAACAGTGACAAACGACTAAAATTGACAGAACACAAGACAAAGACGACAAACAATAAACAAGAACACGATAAACAAGAAAAACATATGTATATAATCTAACCTGGTCCATTCTTCCTGCTTTTAAACATATTCCCTCTAGAATATGTTCATTTATAAAGTGTGCTGTCATAGTAAGGAATGCTCGGCTGGAGTTTGTTATGGTCACAGCATCGCAGGTGAACGCAACGTCCTACACTTTACTTAGCATCTCGACAATGATCAATTTTGTTTTCTTATATTTTTCTTCCAATAATGTTGTTACCTGAAAAACAAAATAAAAAAATAAGGGATGATAAAAAAATACCACAAATTGTAATATTAATACTTGCCTTGGTCCGGCCAAGGCACACATTTTTTCATTAGGTGTGTTAGCCCTTCTTTCTCGACACACCGAACAGGCATGTTATCCTACATTATCATGAACACAATGGCATCTGTTATTTCTATCGCCTTTTATCCATTTCCTAAAATAAAAGAAAAGTTAATAAAATCGCACTACAAATTTTAGGTTACTCACATTTTAAAGCCTTACAACTTTGAAATGCAGCGCTTATAGTTGTAGTTGGACGATCTTCAGTGCTAATTATTAATTTCAAAAACACAATTAATTAGCTTTCTAAATTAAATATGGCGCATTGTCTACATGTATGTGACGCAAACTATAGTATTATATTTACATAGAAAACTCGCCACTTTATATGATTACCTTTTTATGACATTTCAGACATATATTATAGTGCCTATTTTTAATGTGGGACACTATGTTACTGGAGTTCCCGCTTGTTTTTATTATTTTTGCACATATTTTGCACTTGGCAGTGCCGTTTTTAAAATCGGAGTAATTATCTTTTATTTGCATGACGCACGGGGTTCGCGGTCGCTTCTTCCAATGCAAGTGTGACCTACGCAAATGTATAAAATATATCCTAAAAAATATCGCATATTTGATATATCGCTAAAACCAATCGCGATATAAATATATCGATTTGAATGAACATTATATTTTGATTTATTTTCGGCATCCCTAAGAAATATCGTAGCGTAAGCTAGAGGCACTAAGAACTGAACACATAGAGATCTCAAACAGGGGGTAAAAGTGTTATCACTGGTTTTTTCAATCCTCGACCCCATACACTTCGGCTGCACGCTCCGCTGGGAACTTCGATGTTCGGCTCTCAGTACAAACAGCGCATAGGATCAAATCTGCTTCAGTCGCACAACGACAGCGGAACGACAAGCACGCGCGTACTTCTTTGCGCTGTGCGATCGTTTCAATGTGTGCGTGTATGTATGAACATGCTGGCATATGAATGTATGCGTTGCTAGTGAAGTTTGACAACAGGCAAATGCTCGGCCGGCGCGCTGGCAGCCTGAAGTCAATTTTGTGTTTCGCCGTCGAGAGCGAAACGACTGAGGTACAGGGCCGTAGCAAAGGTTTTTTCGAGCCCTTGTAAAAAATTTCTCGGGGCCACTGGTTTAGTTACTTTATGAATTTATTTGTGTCTACTAAGGGAATTGAATTATCCAAATATATTAACATTTAAAACCTATCTATGTTTGGTAGCCGACATCGCTGTCAGCTAGGGGCCCTTGTGCACTACGGGCCCTGTACGGGCCTGGCCAGCGTGAAATCATGTGTGTGCCATGAGACCGAATTACAGTGAGCCAAAATGGTAATTTGGTGGCAATAACTTTTAAAATTTGGAAACGTGTGTAATTATAATATATTGAGTAGATTGAATTAATATTATATTATTATATATAATTATATTACATTTTGCACTGTAATTTTATAACATCGCAAAAAAGTTAAGAGACTACTTTTTTTTTTTTTTGGTCCATGTGTTTACTTATATTGACAAAATCTGCGAATCAAAACAAAACGTTGTGAATACACAAATATGTATTTACTAAATAAAATTACTCTCATGTAGGATGCCATATGTTTTCGGAAGTCTGAAATTTTCTCCGCAAGATAACCACCTTTGCCCACTGTTCTTAGTCTCTTTGCTCTCGACGCCGAAACACAAAATTGACTTCAGGCTGCCAGCGCGCCGGCTGAAGCATTTGCCTGTTGTCAAACTTCACTAGCAACGCATACATTCATATGCCAGCATGTTCATACATACACGCACACATTGAAACGATCGCACAGCGCAAAGAAGTACGCGCGTGCTTGTCGTTCCGCTGTCGTTGTGCGACTGAAGCAGATTTGATCCTATGCGCTGCAGTGATGCCAATATTTTTTCGCAAAAAAAGGACAGATTTGAAAAAAAATCAGGGAAAAAAGGCTGAAAATTTAAAAATAAGGACAAAAAAAAAGGACAGAACATTTTTTTCATTTATATTGAGTTTAAAGTTGCTTTATTGTTTCATTGACAACTTCAGCTATCTTATTTTCCTCATAAGTTGCCATGGAGCCGATCATCAATAAATATTTATCTGGCAGTTTATATTCATTCGAACTTAATCAATTTTGGAATTCACTTTGCAGTTACACAATTTGCAGTAGCCTTTGGTACTGTCATATTTGTCTTTGCAGAGCAAGTTTTTAAAATCTGGCTGCTGCATCCAGCAATCGCGAAAATTTTGTTTATGATTTTCCTTTGGCATTCTTTGGCAGATAAGTATTTTCGCACAAGTGTTTCGATCTTACGATTTCAAACGATATCGATACAGTTTGCATAAAAGAGATGCCAACTCATTGTAAAAATCAATTTGAAATTATATAAAATAGTAAAAAACCAATTTGAAATTGTATAAAATAATATAAATTAGGTCTAAAATTTGTCCGGACCAAACAAATAAAAAAAGGACAGATTTCCGGATAGGGGATGTTTGACATTTCTTCCGGATAAAGCAGTTAAAAAGAGGACAGATCTGTCCGGAAAAAGGCCAAATTGGCATCACTGATGCGCTGTTTGTACTGAGAGCCGAACATCGAAGTTCCCAGCCGAGCGTGCAGCCGAAGTGTATGGGGTCGAGGATTGAAAAAACCAGTGATAACACTTTTACCCCCTGTTTGAGGTCTCTATGTGCTTAGTGCTAGAGGGCTGCATAATAGTGTTGGGAAAACCTCGATGTTTGCGTACCTCGATGATTTCGATGTTTTGGCTAAAAACATCGATAATATCGATACATCGAATTATATTTGTTAGCTAATATGCCGCAAAGCTTGAAATGTCCGAAGGTCGGATACAATAAAGTTGGCCACATGCTTGTCTAGAGTCAGTTTACGAATGGAAGTATTGTCGTACTTGGAAGCATCCTCAAGTTTTGTGTTTGGGTGAACTAGTTTTGAATGATCTGACAAGTTTGTAATGTTGCCACTTGTCTTATAAATGTGTCCGCAAATATTGCATTTGGCTTCGCTCTCCGATATGTTTTTGAAAAATTCCCACACTTTGATTCTCCCAAATTTCATTTTTTTGCTTGAGCTGCATGGAGATTCATCGGCCTCTTCTAATACAATACATGAAAAGTAAGTATGTACTAAGAATTACCACCAAATACTTTTAAAGATTACTTACTGGATTTCTGTCAACTTGCTATAAATTTTTCCATGTTGACACAAGAATTACGCGTTCAGCGTGAATGTTTAAAACAGAAAATAACGGTACGTAATAAGTATTGGACAATATCGAAAACATCGAAATATAAACATCGATGTACATCGAAGGCAACGCAGCATCGATAACACCGATTGTCGTCCGATGTTTTCCCACTACTACTGCATAATACCATTCTCATTGTTTGCAATTAGTCATTCAATTGGTCGCGTTCTCTTTGCGTTAACTTCGTATCTGTTCGGACTTTTAGGCGTCCAATCGAAATGAACTCAATGAATGTGTTCAAAGAATGAATGAAGCCACTGAACTTTCAATGGTATGTTTCGGACTGCTTTTTGATCGATAGGGCCGTGCCGGCTAGCTCAGAAGCACTTGGGGAGGGGTTCTTCCTCCAGCCCTGCAGTCCGCACAAAATACCGATAGTCATCGGTATTTACACAAAAGACGCATCACTGACAAAAGGTAAACAAACCAAAAACGAACATAAAACAAGAATTTAACATATTTTATAACGTTTTAAATTTTTTTACAGATACAACTCTACTATACAACACAAAGGACAACAACAACATCCATTGGTGACAGCCAAGTCACCGCGCACCCGCCCAGCCATGTGATGCTCCTGCTCAGGAGTTTCGGAGCTATCTAAGGCCGCCCCATCGCCCCTAGAAAAGGTAAATAAGTGCTTCATATCAACATCTATACATTTATTTACCATATCCTAATCCTCCTATCATCTTCTACTCAACAAAACTAATACAAAACTTACACTAATGACAATAATGGTATTTTAAAGCTAATGGGACATATCTGGTGTTTTTCAGGTCACGTTAATTTTGGCCTGATTCGAACTATTGGGCCTGGAGAATCTGGCCTGGCTGGTGAATACCCTCCGGATGGAAAATTACTAAGCCTGCAGGCCGCGGAGGTGGTGGCTAGAAAGACAGATCTTTGCCGGTGCCGATGTTGTCGCTGCAGAAATCTGCGACTGCACACACAAAATTACAATTAATTAATTTAAAAAAAAAAAATAAAGTAATTGCAATATCTAACCACGCACTTATTATTTTTGCAGTGTTACTGCTCGACCGCTTGCTGGATATTAACTGCCGTTCGAATGAGATGCAGGTGGTCGCATTGGCCTGGGCATTCGGGCATCTGCCGACGGTTCAAACGGTGCTCTCTCAAACGGGAACCACGGGTCGGCGACCGATCTGGCTGTTAACAGTGAAGGTCCCTGTTCCTGCCACCAGATGGAGCTGATCCGCGGCCTTGTTTTGAGTTCGCACTGCTTGTCCCATTAACAGATGTTATGCGTGCCAGGGCAGCTGTGTTCATCGATATATGTCTATCGAAACTCGAATTGAACACAGTCGATTCGCAGAATGCAACAGGTAGTTCAGAGTGCTCAGAATTCTTTATGTTGTCATTGGGTAATATGAGTTCGGAGAGCGCGGAGGTCAGTCAAAGTTTGTGTTTTATTATGTTTATGTGTATGTGCGTGTGCATCTTATTTAATAATATTGTATCATTTGTCTAAAATAACCAGTCGAACGCTACAGTCAGGTGCTGACTGTAGAAGGCCATGGATTATTATTCCGTTATTTATAAAGAAAATTCTGCTTTATTTGGAAAAATTTAAAAGAAAATTCTGCTTTATTTGGAAAAATTTAAAAATATAAATTTTATATTCGTATTATTTAATTCATTTGACAGACAAAAGAAAAACACATAAACAATGCAAAAGCGAATAGACAAGAAGTATAAGCATTAGATAGAGCGAGAGGACAATAAAGTAATGTGAAGTTGTACAGTAGCTTAGTGGAGTGTGTGCCGGATACAAAGACCAAAGATGT
>JAECXB010002035.1:0-17621 GCA_018151435.1 Zaprionus africanus
AGCCAGTGCCTAGCCAGTGCCTGGCCAGTGCCTGGCCAGTGCCTAGCCAGTGCCTAGCCAGTGCCTGGCCAGTGCCTGGCCAGTGCCTAGCCAGTGCCTGGCCAGTGCCTGGCCAGTGCTTAACCAGTGCCTAACCAGTGCTTAACCAGTGCTTAACCAGTGCTTAACCAGTGCTTAACCAGTGCTTAGCCAGTGCTTAACCAGTGCTTAACCAGTGCTTAACCAGTGCTTAACCAGTGCTTAACCAGTGCTTAACCAGTGCTTAACCAGTGCTTAACCAGTGCTTAACCAGTGCTTAACCAGTGCTTAACCAGTGCCTAACCAGTGCTTAACCAGTGCTTAACCAGTGCCTAGCCAGTGCCTAGCCAGTGTCTAGCCAGTGCCTAGCCAGTGTCAGCCAGTGCCTAGCCAGTGCCAGTGTGTGCCTAGCCAGTGCCTAGCCAGTGCCTGGCCAGTGCCTAGCCAGTGCCTGGCCAGTGCCTAGCCAGTGCCTGGCCAGTGCCAGTGCCTAGCCAGTGCCTAGCCAGTGCCAGTGCCTAGCCAGTGCCTGGCCAGTGCCTAGCCAGTGCCTAGCCAGTGGCCAGTGCCTAGCCAGTGCCTAGCCAGTGCCTAGCCAGTGCCTAGCCAGTGCCTAGCCAGTGCCTAGCCAGTGCTTAACCAGTGCTTAACCAGTGCTTAACCAGTGCTTAACCAGTGCTTAACCAGTGCTTAACCAGTGCTTAACCAGTGCTTAACCAGTGCTTAACCAGTGCTTAACCAGTGCCTAGCCAGTGCCTAGCCAGTGCCTAGCCAGTGCCTGGTGCCTAGCCAGTGCCTAGCCAGTGCCTGGCCAGTGACCAGTGCCTAGCCAGTGCCTAGCCAGTGCCTAGCCAGTGCCTGGCCAGTGCCTAGCCAGTGCCTAGCCAGTGCCTAGCCAGTGCCTAACCAGTGCCTAGCCAGTGCCTAGCCAGTGCCTAGCCAGTGCCTAGCCAGTGCCTAGCCAGTGCCTAGCCAGTGCCTAGCCAGTGCCTAGCCAGTGCCTAGCCAGTGCCTAGCCAGTGCCTAGCCAGTGCCTAGCCAGTGCCTAGCCAGTGCCTAGCCAGTGCCTAGCCAGTGCCTAGCCAGTGCCTAGCCAGTGCCTAGCCAGTGCCTAGCCAGTGCCTAGCCAGTGCCTAGCCAGTGCCTAGCCAGTGCCTAGCCAGTGCCTAGCCAGTGCCTAGCCAGTGCCTAGCCAGTGCCTAGCCAGTGCCTAGCCAGTGCCTGGCCAGTGCCTAACCAGTGCCTAGCCAGTGCCTAGCCAGTGCCTGGCCAGTGCCTAGCCAGTGCCTAGCCAGTGCCTAGCCAGTGCCTGGCCAGTGCCTAGCCAGTGCCTAGCCAGTGCCTAGCCAGTGCCTAGCCAGTGCCTAGCCAGTGCCTAGCCAGTGCCTAGCCAGTGCCTGGCCAGTGCCTAGCCAGTGCCTAGCCAGTGCCTAGCCAGTGCCTAGCCAGTGCCTAGCCAGTGCCTAGCCAGTGCCTAGCCAGTGCCTAGCCAGTGCCTGGCCAGTGCTTAACCAGTGCTTAACCAGTGCTTAACCAGTGCTTAACCAGTGCTTAACCAGTGCTTAGCCAGTGCCTAACCAGTGCCTAACCAGTGCTTAGCCAGTGCCTAGCCAGTGCCTAGGCCAGTGCCTAGCCAGTGCCTGGCCAGTGCCTAGCCAGTGCCTAGCCAGTGCCTAGCCAGTGCCTAGCCAGTGCCTGGCCAGTGCCTAGCCAGTGCCTAGCCAGTGCCTAGCCAGTGCCGTGCTAGCCAGTGCCTAGCCAGTGCCTAGCCAGTGCCTAGCCAGTGCCTAGCCAGTGCCTAGCCAGTGCCTAGCCAGTGCCTAGCCAGTGCCTAGCCAGTGCCTAGCCAGTGCCTAGCCAGTGCCTAGCCAGTGCCTAGCCAGTGCCTAGCCAGTGCCTAGCCAGTGTTAGCCAGTGCCAGTGCCTAGCCAGTGCCTAGCCAGTGCCTAGCCAGTGCCTAGCCAGTGCCTAGCCAGTGCCTAGCCAGTGCCTAGCCAGTGCCTAGCCAGTGCCTAGCCAGTGCCTAGCCAGTGCCTAGCCAGTGCCTAGCCAGTGCCTGGCCAGTGCCTAGCCAGTGCTTAGCCAGTGCTTAGCCAGTGCTTAGCCAGTGCTTAGCCAGTGCTTAGCCAGTGCTTAGCCAGTGCCTAGCCAGTGCCTAGCCAGTGCCTAGCCAGTGCCTAGCCAGTGCCTAGCCAGTGCCTAGCCAGTGCCTAGCCAGTGCCTAGCCAGTGCCTAGCCAGTGCCTAGCCAGTGCCTAGCCAGTGCCTAGCCAGTGCCTAGCCAGTGCCTAGCCAGTGCCTAGCCAGTGCCTAGCCAGTGCCTAGCCAGTGCCTAGCCAGTGCCTAGCCAGTGCCTAGCCAGTGCCTGGCCAGTGCCAGTGCCTAGCCAGTGCCTAGCCAGTGCCTAGCCAGTGCCTAGCCAGTGCCTAGCCAGTGCCTAGCCAGTGCCTGGCCGGTGCTTAGCCAGTGCCTAGCCAGTGCCTAGCCAGTGCCTAGCCAGTGCCTAGCCAGTGCCTAGCCAGTGCCTAGCCAGTGCCTAGCCAGTGCCTAGCCAGTGCCTAGCCAGTGCCTAGCCAGTGCCTAGCCAGTGCCTAGCCAGTGCCTAGCCAGTGCCTAGCCAGTGCCTAGCCAGTGCCTAGCCAGTGCCTAGCCAGTGCCTAGCCAGTTAAGCCAGTGCCTAGCCAGTGTTTTTTCTGGCCAGTGCCTAGCCAGTGCCTAGCCAGTGCCTAGCCAGTGCCTAGCCAGTGCCTAGCCAGTGCCTAGCCAGTGCCTAGCCAGTGCCTAGCCAGTGCCTAGCCAGTGCCTAGCCAGTGCCTAGCCAGTGCCTAGCCAGTGCCTAGCCAGTGCCTAGCCAGTGCCTAGCCAGTGCCTAGCCAGTGCCTAGCCAGTGCCTAGCCAGTGCCTAGCCAGTGCTTAGCCAGTGCCTAGCCAGTGCCTAGCCAGTGCCTAGCCAGTGCCTAGCCAGTGCCTAGCCAGTGCTTAAGCCGGTGCCTAGCCAGTGCCTAGCCAGTGCCTAGCCAGTGCCTAGCCAGTGCCTAGCCAGTGCCTAGCCAGTGCCTAGCCAGTGCCTAGCCAGTGCGTGCCTGGCCAGTGCCTAGCCAGTGCCTAGCCAGTGCCTAGCCAGTGCCTAGCCAGTGCCTAGCCAGTGCCTAGCCAGTGCCTAGCCAGTGCCTAGCCAGTGCCTAGCCAGTGCCTAGCCAGTGCCTAGCCAGTGCCTAGCCAGTGCCTAGCCAGTGCCTAGCCAGTGCCTAGCCAGTGCCTAGCCAGTGCCTAGCCAGTGCCTAGCCAGTGCCTAGCCAGTGCCTAGCCAGTGCCTAGCCAGTGCCTGGCCAGTGCCTAGCCAGTGCCTGGCCAGTGCCTAGCCAGTGCCTAGCCAGTGCCTAGCCAGTGCCTGGCCAGTGCCTAGCCAGTGCCTAGCCAGTGCCTAGCCAGTGCCTAGCCAGTGCCTAGCCAGTGCCTAGCCAGTGCCTAGCCAGTGCCTAGCCAGTGCCTTAAGCCAGTGCCTAGCCAGTTCTTAGCCAGTGCTTGGCCAGTGCCTAGCCAGTGCCTTAGCCAGTGCCTAGCCAGTGCCTAGCCAGTGCCTAGCCAGTGCCTAGCCAGTGCCTAGCCAGTGCCTAGCCAGTGCCTAGCCAGTGCTTGGCCTGTGCCTAGCCAGTTCTTGGCCAGTGCTTAGCCAGTGCCTAGCCAGTGCCTAGCCAGTGCCTAGCCAGTGCCTAGCCAGTGCCTAGCCAGTGCCTAGCCAGTGCCTAGCCAGTGCCTAGCCAGTGCCTAGCCAGTGCCTAGCCAGTGCCTAGTGCCTAGCCAGTGCCTAGCCAGTGCCTAGCCAGTGCCTAGCCAGTGCCTAGCCAGTGCCTAGCCAGTGTCTAGCCAGTGCCTAGCCAGTGCCTAGCCAGTGCCTAGCCAGTGCCTAGCCAGTGCTTAGCCAGTGCTTAGCCAGTGCTTAGCCAGTGCTTAGCCAGTGCTTAGCCAGTGCTTAGCCAGTGCTTAGCCAGTGCTTAGCCAGTGCTTAGCCAGTGCTTAGCCAGTGCTTAGCCAGTGCTTAGCCAGTGCTTAGCCAGTGCTTAGCCAGTGCTTAGCCAGTGCTTAGCCAGTGCTTAGCCAGTGCTTAGCCAGTGCTTAGCCAGTGCCTAGCCAGTGCCTAGCCAGTGCCTAGCCAGTGCCTAGCCAGTGCCTAGCCAGTGCCTAGCCAGTGCCTAGCCAGTGCCTAGCCAGTGCCTAGCCAGTGCCTAGCCAGTGCCTAGCCAGTGCCTAGCCAGTGCCTAGCCAGTGCCTGGCCAGTGCCTAGCCAGTGCCTAGCCAGTGCCTGAGCCAGTGCCTAGCCAGTGCCTAGCCAGTGCCTAGCCAGTGCCTAGCCAGTGCCTAGCCAGTGCCTAGCCAGTGCCTAGCCAGTGCCTAGCCAGTGCCTAGCCAGTGCCTAGCCAGTGTCTGCTAGCCAGTGCCTAGCCAGTGCCTAGCCAGTGCCTAGCCAGTGCCTAGCCAGTGCCTGGCCAGTGCCTGGCCAGTGCCTGGCCAGTGCCTAGCCAGTGCCTAGCCAGTGCCTAGCCAGTGCCTAGCCAGTGCCTGGCCAGTGCCTGGCCAGTGCCTAGCCAGTGCCTAGCCAGTGCCTGGCCAGTGCCTAGCCAGTGCCTAGCCAGTGCCTAGCCAGTGCTTAGCCAGTGCCTAGCCAGTGCCTAGCCAGTGCTTAGCCAGTGCTTAGCCAGTGCCTAGCCAGTGCTTAGCCAGTGCTTAGCCAGTGCTTAGCCAGTGCTTAGCCAGTGCTTAGCCAGTGCTTAGCCAGTGCTTAGCCAGTGCTTAGCCAGTGCTTAGCCAGTGCTTAGCCAGTGCTTAGCCAGTGCTTAGCCAGTGCTTAGCCAGTGCTTAGCCAGTGCCTAGCCAGTGCCTAGCCAGTGCCTAGCCAGTGCCTAGCCAGTGCCTAGCCAGTGCCTAGCCAGTGCCTAGCCAGTGCCTAGCCAGTGCCTAGCCAGTGCCTAGCCAGTGCCTAGCCAGTGCCTAGCCAGTGCCTAGCCAGTGCCTAGCCAGTGCCTAGCCAGTGCCTAGCCAGTGCCTAGCCAGTGCCTAGCCAGTGCCTAGCCAGTGCCTAGCCAGTGCCTAGCCAGTGCCGTGTGCCTAGCCAGTGCCTAGCCAGTGCCTAGCCAGTGCCTAGCCAGTGCCTAGCCAGTGCCTAGCCAGTGCCTAGCCAGTGCCTAGCCAGTGCCTAGCCAGTGCCTAGCCAGTGCCTAGCCAGTGCCTAGCCAGTGCCTAGCCAGTGCCTAGCCAGTGCCTAGCCAGTGCCTAGCCTGTTAAGCCAGTGCCTAGCCTGTTTTTAGCCAGTGCTTAGCCAGTGCCTAGCCAGTGTCCTAGCCAGTGCCTAGCCAGTGCCTAGCCAGTGCCTAGCCAGTGCCTAGCCAGTGCCTAGCCAGTGCCTAGCCAGTGCCTAGCCAGTGCCTAGCCAGTGCCTAGCCAGTGCCTAGCCAGTGCCTAGCCAGTGCCTAGCCAGTGCCTAGCCAGTGCCTAGCCAGTGCCTAGCCAGTGCCTAGCCAGTGCCTAGCCAGTGCCTAGCCAGTGCCTAGCCAGTGCCTAGCCAGTGCCTAGCCAGTGCCGTGGCCAGTGCTTAGCCAGTGCCTAGCCAGTGCCTAGCCAGTGCCTAGCCAGTGCCTAGCCAGTGCCTAGCCAGTGCCTAGCCAGTGCCTTGGCCAGTGCCTAGCCAGTGCCTAGCCAGTGCCTAGCCAGTGCCTAGCCAGTGCCTAGCCAGTGCCTAGCCAGTGCCTAGCCAGTGCCTAGCCAGTGCCTAGCCAGTGCCTAGCCAGTGCCTAGCCAGTGCCTAGCCAGTGCCTAGCCAGTGCCTAGCCAGTGCCTAGCCAGTGCCTAGCCAGTGCCTGGCCAGTGCCTAGCCAGTGCCTAGCCAGTGCCTAGCCAGTGCCTAGCCAGTGCCTAGCCAGTGCCTAGCCAGTGCCTAGCCAGTGCCTAGCCAGTGCCTAGCCAGTGCCTGGCCAGTGCCTAGCCAGTGCCTAGCCAGTGCCTAGCCAGTGCTTGCCAGCCAGTGCCTAGCCAGTGCCTAGCCAGTGCCTAGCCAGTGCCTAGCCAGTGCCTAGCCAGTGCCTAGCCAGTGCCTAGCCAGTGCCTAGCCAGTGCCTAGCCAGTGCCTAGCCAGTGCCTAGCCAGTGCCTAGCCAGTGCCTAGCCAGTGCCTAGCCAGTGCCTAGCCAGTGCCTAGCCAGTGCCTAGCCAGTGCCTAGCCAGTGCCTAGCCAGTGCCTAGCCAGTGCCTAGCCAGTGCCTAGCCAGTGCCTAGCCAGTGCCTAGCCAGTGCCTAGCCAGTGCCTAGCCAGTGCCTAGCCAGTGCCTAGCCAGTGCCTAGCCAGTGCCTAGCCAGTGCCTAGCCAGTGCCTAGCCAGTGCTTAGCCAGTGCTTAGCCAGTGCTTAGCCAGTGCTTAACCAGTGCTTAGCCAGTGCTTAGCCAGTGCTTAACCAGTGCTTAACCAGTGCTTAGCCAGTGCTTAACCAGTGCTTAACCAGTGCTTAACCAGTGCTTAACCAGTGCTTAACCAGTGCTTAACCGGTGCTTAACCAGTGCTTAACCAGTGCTTAACCAGTGCTTAACCAGTGCTTAGCCAGTGCCTTAACCAGTGCCCTGCCCAGTGCCTAGCCAGTGCCTAGCCAGTGCCTAGCCAGTGTGCCCTGGCCAGTGCCTAGGCCAGTGCCTAGCCAGTGCCTAGCCAGTGCCTAGCCAGTGCCTAGCCAGTGCCTGGCCAGTGCCTAGCCAGTGCCTGGCCAGTGCCTAGCCAGTGCCGTGGCCAGTGCCTAGCCAGTGCCTAGCCAGTGCCTAGCCAGTGCCTGAGCCGGTGCCTGGCCAGTGCCTAGCCAGTGCCTGGCCAGTGCCTAGCCAGTGCCTAGCCAGTGCCTGGCCAGTGCCTGGCCAGTGCCTAGCCAGTGCCTGGCCAGTGCCTGGCCAGTGCCTGGCCAGTGCCTAGCCAGTGCCTAGCCAGTGCCTAGCCAGTGCCTGGCCAGTGCCTAGCCAGTGCCTGGCCAGTGCGTAGCCGGTGCCTGGCCAGTGCCTAGCCAGTGCCTAGCCAGTGCCTAGCCAGTGCCTAGCCAGTGCCTGGCCAGTGCCTGGCCAGTGCCTAGCCAGTGCCTAGCCAGTGCCTAGCCAGTGCCTGGCCAGTGCCTAGCCAGTGCCTGGCCAGTGCCTAGCCAGTGCCTGGCCAGTGCTTAACCAGTGCTTAACCAGTGCTTAACCAGTGCTTAACCAGTGCTTAACCAGTGCCTAAGCCAGTGCTTAGCCAGTGTGCGGTGGCACCGGTGCTAGCCGGTGCTTAGCCGGTGCTTAGCCAGTGCTTTAGCCAGTGCTTAACCGGTGCTTAACCAGTGCTTAGCCGGTGCCTAGCCAGTGCTTAGCCAGTGCTCTAGCCGGTGGTTTAACCAGTGCTTAGCCGGTGGCTTAACCAGTGCTTAGCCAGTGCTTAGCCAGTGCTTAACCGGTGCTTAGCCAGTGCTTAGCCGGTGCTTAGCCAGTGCCTAGCCAGTGCTTAACGGTGGCACGGTGGCCGGTGCCTAGCCGGTGCCTAGCCAGTGCCTAGCCAGTGCCTAGCCGGTGCCTAGCCAGTGCCTAGCCAGTGCCTAGCCAGTGCCTGGCCAGTGCCTAGCCAGTGCCTAGCCAGTGCCTGGCCAGTGCCTAGCCAGTGCCTGGCCAGTGCCTAGCCAGTGCCTAGCCAGTGCCTGGCCAGTGCCTAGCCAGTGCCTAGCCAGTGCCTAGCCAGTGCCTAGCCAGTGCCCCTAGCCAGTGCCTAGCCAGTGCCTAGCCAGTGCCTAGCCAGTGCCTAGGCCAGTGCCTAGCCTGTGCCGGTGCCTAGCCAGTGCCTGGCCAGTGCCTAGCCAGTGCCTAGCCAGTGCCTAGGCCAGTGCCTAGCCAGTGCCTGGCCAGTGCCTAGCCAGTGCCTAGCCAGTGCCTAGCCAGTGCCTGTAGCCAGTGCCTAGCCAGTGCCTAGCCAGTGCCTAGCCAGTGCCTAGCCAGTGCCTAGCCAGTGCCTAGGCCAGTGCCTAGCCAGTGCCTAGCCAGTGCCTGGCCAGTGCCTAGCCAGTGCCTAGCCAGTGCCTAGCCAGTGCCTAGCCAGTGCCTAGCCAGTGCCTAGCCGGTGCCTAGCCAGTGCCTAGCCGGTGCCTAGCCAGTGCCTAGCCAGTGCCTAGCCGGTGTGCCTAGCCAGTGCCTAGCCAGTGCCTGGCCAGTGCCTAGCCAGTGCCTAGCCAGTGCCTAGCCAGTGCCTAGCCAGTGCCTAGCCAGTGCCTAGCCAGTGCCTAGCCAGTGCCTAGCCAGTGCCTAGCCAGTGCTTAAGCCAGTGCCTAGCCAGTGCCTGGCCAGTGCCTAGCCAGTGCCTAGCCAGTGCTTAAGCCAGTGCCTAACGGTGCTTAGCCAGTGCCTAGCCAGTGCCTAGCCAGTGCCTAGCCAGTGCCTAGCCAGTGCCTAGCCAGTGCCTGAGCCAGTGCCTAGCCAGTGCCTAGCCAGTGCCTGGCCAGTGCCTAGCCAGTGCCTGGCCAGTGCCTAGCCAGTGCCTAGCCAGTGCCTAGCCAGTGCCTGGCCAGTGCCTGGCCAGTGCCTAGCCAGTGCCTAGCCAGTGCCTAGCCAGTGCCTGGCCAGTGCCTAGCCAGTGCCTGGCCAGTGCCTAGCCAGTGCCTAGCCAGTGCCTAGCCAGTGCCTAGCCAGTGCCTAGCCAGTGCCTAGCCAGTGCCTAGCCAGTGCCTAGCCAGTGCCTAGCCAGTGCCTGGCCGGTGCCTAGCCAGTGCCTGGCCAGTGCCTAGCCAGTGCCTGGCCAGTGCCTAGCCAGTGCCTAGCCAGTGCCTAGCCAGTGCCTAGCCAGTGCCTAGCCAGTGCCTAGCCAGTGCCTGGCCAGTGCCTAGCCAGTGCCTGGCCAGTGCCTAGCCGGTGCCTAGCCAGTGCCTGGCCAGTGCCTAGCCAGTGCCTGGCCAGTGCCTAGCCAGTGCCTGGCCGGTGCCTAGCCAGTGCCTAGCCAGTGCCTAGCCAGTGCCTAGCCAGTGCCTAGCCAGTGCCTGGCCAGTGCCTAGCCAGTGCCTAGCCAGTGCCTGGCCGGTGCCTAGCCAGTGCCTGGCCAGTGCCTAGCCAGTGCCTGGCCAGTGCCTAGCCAGTGCCTAGCCAGTGCCTGGCCAGTGCCTAGCCAGTGCCTAGCCAGTGCCTGTGCCCCTGGTCCAGTGCCTAGCCAGTGCCTAGCCAGTGCCTAGCCAGTGCCTAGCCAGTGCCCTGGCCAGTGCCTAGCCAGTGCCTGGCCAGTGCCTAGCCAGTGCCTAGCCAGTGCCCTAGCCAGTGCCTGGCCAGTGCCTAGCCAGTGCCTGGCCAGTGCCTAGCCAGTGCCTAGCCAGTGCCTAGCAGTGCCGGTGTAGCCAGTGCCTAGCCAGTGCCTGGCCAGTGCCTAGCCAGTGCCTAACCAGTGCCTAGCCAGTCTTAGCCAGTGCCTAAGCCGGTGCCTAGCCAGTGCCTAGCCGGTGCTTAGCCAGTGCCTAGCCAGTGCCTAGCCAGTGCCTAGCCAGTGCCTAGCCAGTGCTTAACCGGTGGCAGCCAGTGCCTGGCCAGTGCCTAGCCAGTGCTTGGCCAGTGCCTAGCCAGTGCCTGGCCAGTGCCTAGCCAGTGCCTGGCCAGTGCCTAGCCAGTGCCTGGCCGGTGCCTAGCCAGTGCCTAGCCAGTGCCTAGCCAGTGCCTAGCCAGTGCCTAGCCAGTGCCTAGCCAGTGCCTGGCCAGTGCCTAGCCAGTGCCTAGCCAGTGCCTAGCCAGTGCCTAGCCAGTGCCTAGCCAGTGCCTAGCCAGTGCCTAGCCAGTGCCTAGCCAGTGCCTAGCCAGTGCCTAGCCAGTGCCTAGCCAGTGCCTAGCCAGTGCCTGGCCCAGTGCCTAGCCAGTGCTTAACCGGTGGCTAACCAGTGCTTAGCCAGTGCTTAACCAGTGCTTAACCGGTGCTTAGCCGGTGCTTAACCAGTGCTTAGCCAGTGCTTAACCAGTGTTAACGGTGTGCGTTAGCCAGTGCTTAAGCCAGTGCTTAGCCAGTGCTTAGCCAGTGCTTAGCCAGTGCTTAGCCAGTGCTTAGCCAGTGCTTAGCCAGTGCTTAGCCAGTGCCTAGCCAGTGCCTAGCCAGTGCCTAGCCAGTGCCTAGCCAGTGCCTAGCCAGTGCCTAGCCAGTGCCTAGCCAGTGCCTAGCCAGTGCCTAGCCAGTGCCTAGCCAGTGCCTAGCCAGTGCCTAGCCAGTGCCTAGCCAGTGCCTAGCCAGTGCCTAGCCAGTGCCTAGCCAGTGCCTGCCAGTGCCTAGCCAGTGCCTAGCCAGTGCCTAGCCAGTGCCTAGCCAGTGCCTAGCCAGTGCCTAGCCAGTGCCTAGCCAGTGCCTAGCCAGTGCCTAGCCAGTGCTTAGCCAGTGCCTAGCCAGTGCCTAGCCAGTGCCTAGCCAGTGCTTAGCCAGTGCCTAGCCAGTGCCTAGCCAGTGCCTAGCCAGTGCCTAGCCAGTGCCTAGCCAGTGCCTAGCCAGTGCCTAGCCAGTGCTTAGCCAGTGCCTAGCCAGTGCCTAGCCAGTGCCTAGCCAGTGCCTAGCCAGTGCCTAGCCAGTGCCTAGCCAGTGCCTAGCCAGTGCCTAGCCAGTGCCTAGCCAGTGCTTAGCCAGTGCCTAGCCAGTGCCTAGCCAGTGCCTAGCCAGTGCCTAGCCAGTGCCTAGCCAGTGCCTAGCCAGTGCCTAGCCAGTGCCTAGCCAGTGCCTAGCCAGTGCTTAGCCAGTGCCTAGCCAGTGCCTAGCCAGTGCCTAGCCAGTGCCTAGCCAGTGCTTAGCCAGTGCCTAGCCAGTGCCTAGCCAGTGCCTAGCCAGTGCCTAGCCAGTGCCTAGCCAGTGCCTAAGCCAGTGCTTAAGCCAGTGCCTAGCCAGTGCCTAGCCAGTGCCTAGCCAGTGCCTAGCCAGTGCCTAGCCAGTGCCTAGCCAGTGCCTAGCCAGTGCCTAGCCAGTGCCTAGCCAGTGCCTAGCCAGTGCCTAGCCAGTGCTTAGCCAGTGCCTAGCCAGTGCTTAGCCAGTGCCTAGCCAGTGCCTAGCCAGTGCTTAGCCAGTGCTTAGCCAGTGCCTAGCCAGTGCCTAGCCAGTGCTTAGCCAGTGCCTAGCCAGTGCTTAGCCAGTGCTTAGCCAGTGCTTAGCCAGTGCTTAGCCAGTGCTTAGCCAGTGCTTAGCCAGTGCTTAACCAGTGCTTAACCAGTGCTTAACCAGTGCTTAACCAGTGCTTAGCCAGTGCTTAGCCAGTGCTTAGCCAGTGCCTAGCCAGTGCCTAGCCAGTGCCTAGCCAGTGCCTAGCCAGTGCCTAGCCAGTGCTTAGCTAGCCAGTGCCTAGCCAGTGCCTAGCCAGTGCCTAGCCAGTGCCTAGCCAGTGCCTAGCCAGTGCCTAGCCAGTGCCTAGCCAGTGCCTAGCCAGTGCCTAGCCAGTGCCTAGCCAGTGCCTAGCCAGTGCCTAGCCAGTGCCTAGCCAGTGCCTAGCCAGTGCCTAGCCAGTGCCTAGCCAGTGCCTAGCCAGTGCCTAGCCAGTGCCTAGCCAGTGCCTAGCCAGTGCCTAGCCAGTGCCTAGCCAGTGCCTAGCCAGTGCCTAGCCAGTGCCTAGCCAGTGCCTAGCCAGTGCCTTAGCCAGTGCCTTGGCCAGTGCCTAGCCAGTGCCTTAGCCAGTGCCTAGCCAGTGCCTAGCCAGTGCTTAGCCAGTGCCTAGCCAGTGCCTAGCCAGTGCCTAGCCAGTGCCAGTGCCTAGCCAGTGCCTAGCCAGTGCTTAAGCCAGTGCTTAGCCAGTGCCTAGCCAGTGCCTAGCCAGTGCCTAGCCAGTGCCTAGCCAGTGCCTAGCCAGTGCCTAGCCAGTGCCTAGCCAGTGCCTAGCCAGTGCCTAGCCAGTGCCTAGCCAGTGCCTAGCCAGTGCCTAGCCAGTGCCTAGCCAGTGCCTAGCCAGTGCCTAGCCAGTGCCTAGCCAGTGCCTAGCCAGTGCCTGGCCAGTGCCTAGCCAGTGCCTAGCCAGTGCCTAGCCAGTGCCTAGCCAGTGCCAGTGCTTAGCCAGTGCCTAGCCAGTGCCTAGCCAGTGCCTAGCCAGTGCCTAGCCAGTGCCTAGCCAGTGCCTAGCCAGTGCCTAGCCAGTGCCTAGCCAGTGCCTAGCCAGTGCCTAGCCAGTGCCTAGCCAGTGCCTAGCCAGTGCCTAGCCAGTGCTTAAGCCAGTGCTTAAGCCAGTGCCTAGCCAGTGCTTAAGCCAGTGCTTAGCCAGTGCCTAAGCCAGTGCCTTAGCCAGTGCTTAGCCAGTGCCTAAGCCAGTGCTTAAGCCAGTGCTTAAGCCAGTGCTTAAGCCAGTGCTTAGCCAGTGCCTAGCCAGTGCTTAGCCAGTGCCTAGCCAGTGCTTAGCCAGTGCCTAGCCAGTGCCTAGCCAGTGCTTAGCCAGTGCCTAGCCAGTGCCTAGCCAGTGCCTAGCCAGTGCCTAGCCAGTGCCTAGCCAGTGCCTAGCCAGTGCCTAGCCAGTGCCGGTGCCTAGCCAGTGCCTAGCCAGTGCCTAGCCAGTGCCTAGCCAGTGCCTAGCCAGTGCTTAGCCAGTGCCTAGCCAGTGCCTTAGCCGGTGCCTAGCCAGTGCCTAGCCAGTGCCTAGCCAGTGCCTAGCCAGTGCTTAGCCAGTGCCTAGCCAGTGCTTAGCCAGTGCCTAGCCAGTGCTTAGCCAGTGCCTAGCCAGTGCTTAGCCAGTGCTTAGCCAGTGCTTAGCCAGTGCTTAGCCAGTGCCTAGCCAGTGCCTAGCCAGTGCCTAGCCAGTGCCTAGCCAGTGCCTAGCCAGTGCCTAGCCAGTGCCTAGCCAGTGCCTAGCCAGTGCCTAGCCAGTGCCTAGCCAGTGCCTAGCCAGTGCCTAGCCAGTGCCTAGCCAGTGCCTAGCCAGTGCCTAGCCAGTGCCTAGCCAGTGCCTAGCCAGTGCCTAGCCAGTGCCTAGCCAGTGCCTAGCCAGTGCCTAGCCAGTGCCTAGCCAGTGCCTAGCCAGTGCCTAGCCAGTGCCTAGCCAGTGCCTTGCCAGTGCCTAGCCAGTGCCTAGCCAGTGCCTAGCCAGTGCCTAGCCAGTGCCTAGCCAGTGCCTAGCCAGTGCCTAGCCAGTGCCTAGCCAGTGCCTAGCCAGTGCCTAGCCAGTGCCTAGCCAGTGCCTAGCCAGTGCCTAGCCAGTGCCTAGCCAGTGCCTAGCCAGTGCCTAGCCAGTGCCTAGCCAGTGCCTAGCCAGTGCCTAGCCAGTGCCTAGCCAGTGCCTAGCCAGTGCCTAGCCAGTGCCTAGCCAGTGCCTAGCCAGTGCCTAGCCAGTGCCTAGCCAGTGCCTAGCCAGTGCCTAGCCAGTGCCTAGCCAGTGCCTAGCCAGTGCCTAGCCAGTGCCTAGCCGGTGCCTAGCCAGTGCCTAGCCAGTGCCTAGCCAGTGCCTAGCCAGTGCCTAGCCAGTGCCTAGCCAGTGCCTAGCCAGTGCCTAGCCAGTGCCTAGCCAGTGCCTAGCCAGTGCCTAGCCAGTGCCTAGCCAGTGCCTAGCCAGTGCCTAGCCAGTGCCTAGCCAGTGCCTAGCCAGTGCCTTAGCCAGTGCCTAGCCAGTGCCTAGCCAGTGCCTAGCCAGTGCCTAGCCAGTGCCTTGGCCAGTGCCTAGCCAGTGCCTAGCCAGTGCCTAGCCAGTGCCTAGCCAGTGCCTAGCCAGTGCC
Source organism: Zaprionus africanus (assembly GCA_018151435.1). Classification (NCBI taxonomy): domain Eukaryota; kingdom Metazoa; phylum Arthropoda; class Insecta; order Diptera; family Drosophilidae; genus Zaprionus; species Zaprionus africanus. The sequence goes on from JAECXB010002035.1 coordinate 13,691, forward strand.
TAGCCAGTGCCTAGCCAGTGCCTAGCCAGTGCCTAGCCAGTGCCTAGCCAGTGCCTAGCCAGTGCCTAGCCAGTGCCTAGCCAGTGCTTAGCCAGTGCCTAGCCAGTGCCTAGCCAGTGCCTAGCCAGTGCCTAACCAGTGCTTAGCCAGTGCCTAGCCAGTGCCTAGCCAGTGCTTAGCCAGTGCCTAGCCAGTGCTTAGCCAGTGCCTAGCCAGTGCCTAGCCAGTGCTTAGCCAGTGCCTAGCCAGTGCTTAGCCAGTGCTTAGCCAGTGCTTAGCCAGTGCTTAGCCAGTGCTTAGCCAGTGCTCCGGTGCTTAACCGGTGCTTAGCCAGTGCCTAGCCAGTGCCTAGCCAGTGCCAGTGCCTAGCCAGTGCCTAGCCAGTGCCTAGCCAGTGCCTAGCCAGTGCCTTGGCCAGTGCCTAGCCAGTGCCTAGCCAGTGCCTAGCCAGTGCCTAGCCAGTGCCTAGCCAGTGCCTAGCCAGTGCCTAGCCAGTGCCTAGCCAGTGCCTAGCCAGTGCCTAGCCAGTGCCTAGCCAGTGCCTAGCCAGTGCCTAGCCAGTGCTTAGCCAGTGCCTAGCCGGTGTAAGCCGGTGCTAAGCCAGTGCCTAGCCAGTGCCTAGCCAGTGCCTAGCCAGTGCCTAGCCAGTGCCTAGCCAGTGCCTAGCCAGTGCCTAGCCAGTGCCTAGCCAGTGCCTAGCCAGTGCCTAGCCAGTGCCTAGCCAGTGCTTAGCCAGTGCCTAGCCAGTGCCTAGCCAGTGCTACTAGCCAGTGCCTAGCCAGTGCCTAGCCAGTGCCTAGCCAGTGCCTAGCCAGTGCCTAGCCAGTGCCTAGCCAGTGCCTAGCCAGTGCCTGGCCAGTGCCTGGCCAGTGCCTAGCCAGTGCCTAGCCAGTGCCTAGCCAGTGCCTAGCCAGTGCCTAGCCAGTGCCTAGCCAGTGCCTAGCCAGTGCCTAGCCAGTGCCTAGCCAGTGCCTAGCCAGTGCTAGCCAGTGCCTAGCCAGTGCCTGGCCAGTGCCTAGCCAGTGCCTAGCCAGTGCCTAGCCAGTGCCTAGCCAGTGCCTAGCCAGTGCCTAGCCAGTGCCTAGCCAGTGCCTAGCCAGTGCCTAGCCAGTGCCTAGCCAGTGCCTAGCCAGTGCCTAGCCAGTGCCTAAGCCAGTGCCTAGCCAGTGCCTAGCCAGTGCCTAGCCAGTGCCTAGCCAGTGCCTAGCCAGTGCCTAGCCAGTGCCTTAGCCAGTGCTTAGCCAGTGCCTAGCCAGTGCCTAACCAGTGCCTAACCAGTGCCTAGCCAGTGCCTAGCCAGTGCCTCGTCATTGCCAAGCCGGTGCCTAAGCCAGTGCCTGGCCGGTGCTTAGCCAGTGCCTGGCCGGTGCCTAGCCAGTGCGTGGCCAGTGCCTAGCGCAGTGCCTGGCCAATGCTGGGCAGTGCCTGGCCAGTGCCTAGCCAGTGCCTGGCTAGTGCCTGGCCAGTGCTAGCCAGTGGCTAGCCAGTGCTAGCCAGTGCCTGGCCAGTGCCTGGCCAGTGTTTCCAGCCAGCCAGTGCCTAGCCAGTGCCTAGCCAGTGCCTAGCCAGTGCCTAGCCAGTGCCTAGCCAGTGCCTAGCCGGTGCCTAGCCAGTGCCTAGCCAGTGCCAAGCCAGTGCCTAACCAGTGTTTAGCCAGTGCCTAGCCAGTGCCTAGCCAGTGCCTAGCCAGTGCCTAGCCAGTGCCTAGCCAGTGCCTAGCCAGTGCCTAACCAGTGCCTAGCCAGTGCTTAGCCAGTGCCTAGCCAGTGCCCACAACCAGTGCCTAGCCAGTGCCTAGCAGTGCGTAACCAGTGCTTAGCCAGTGCCTGGCCAGTGCCTGGCCAGTGACCTGGCCAGTGCCTGGCCAGTGCCTAGCCAGTGCCTAGCCAGTGCCTAGCCAGTGCCTAGCCAGTGCCTGGCCAGTGCCCTAGCCAGTGCCTGGCCAGTGCCTAGCCAGTGCCTAGCCAGTGCCTAGCCAGTGCCTAGCCAGTGCCTAGCCAGTGCCTAGCCAGTGCCTAGCCAGTGCCTAGCCAGTGCCTAGCCAGTGCCAAGCCAGTGCCTAACCAGTGTTTAGCCAGTGCCTAGCCAGTGCCTAGCCAGTGCCTAGCCAGTGCCTAGCCAGTGCCTAGCCAGTGCCAAGCCAGTGCCTAGCCAGTGCCTAGCCAGTGCCTAGCCAGTGCCTAGCCAGTGCCTAGCCAGTGCCTAGCCAGTGCCTAGCCAGTGCCTAGCCAGTGCCTAGCCAGTGCCTAGCCAGTGTAGCCAGTGCCTAGCCAGTGCCTAGCCAGTGCCTAGCCAGTGCCCTAGCCAGTGCCTTGCCAGTGCCTAGCCAGTGCCCCAGCCAGTGCCCTAGCCGGTGCCTAGCCAGTGCCTAGCCAGTGCCTAGCCGGTGCGTAACCGGTGCCTAGCCAGTGCTGGCCAGTGCCTGGCCAGTGTCTTAAGCCGGTGCCTGGCCAGTGCCTGGCCAGTGTCTAAGCCGGTGCTTAACCGGTGCTTAGCCAGTGCCTGGCCGGTGCCTGGCCAGTGCTTAGCCGGTGCTTAGCCGGTGCTTAGCCGGTGCTTAGCCGGTGTTTGGCCAGTGCTTAACCGGTGCTTAAACCAGTGCCTTAGCCAGTGCCTAGCCAGTGCCTAGCCAGTGCCTAGCCAGTGCTTAGCCAGTGTCTAGCCAGTGCCTAGCCAGTGTCTAGCCAGTGCCTAGCCAGTGCTTAGCCAGTGCCTAGCCAGTGCCTAGCCAGTGCCTAGCCAGTGCCTAGCCAGTGCCTAGCCAGTGCCTAGCCAGTGCCTAGCCAGTGCCTAGGTAGTGCCTAGCCAGTGCCTAGCCAGTGCCTAGGCAGTGCCTAGGCGGTGCCTAGCCAGTGCTTAGCCAGTGCCTAGCCAATGCCTAGCCAGTTGCCTAACCAGTGCTAACAGCCAGTGCCTAACCAGTGGCAAGCCTTTGCCTAGGCGGTACCTAGCCAGTGCCTAGCCAGTGCCCAAAGGCCAGTGCCCAGCCAGTGCAAGCCAGTGCCTAGCCAGTGCCTAGCTAGTGCCTCAGCTAGTACCTAGCCAGTGCCTAGCCAGTGCCTAACTAGTGCCTAGCCTGTGTCTAGGCAGTGCCTAGCCAGTGCCTAAGCCAGTGCCCTAGCCAGAGTCTAGGCTGTTGTCCGTAACCAGTGTCTAGCCAGTGCCTAGCCAGTGCCTGGCCAATGTCTGGCTAGTGCCTGGCTCAGTGTCTAATTAGTGCCCTAGCCAGTGCCTAGCCAGTGCCTAGCCAGTGCCTAACCAGTGCTTTATCAGTGCTTAACCAGTGCTTAACCAGTGCCTAACCAGTGCCTGGCCAGTGCCTGGCCAGTGCCTAGCCATTGCTTTTGGCAGTGCTTAACCCAGTGCCTAACCAGTGCTTAACCAGTGCTAACCATTGCTTAGTCGGTGCTTAATCGGTGCTTAATCAGTGCTGGTCAATTTTCAACCAGTCGCTTAACCGTAACCAGTGCCTAGCCAGTGCCTCAGCTTGTGCACAACCGAGGCCTGGCAGCCAGTGCCCCAGCCCGGTGCCACCAACCAGTGCCTATGCAGTGCCCTTAGGCGGTGCCTAGCCAGTGCCTAGCCAGTGCCTAGCCAGTGCCTAGCCAGTGCCTATTCAGTGCCTAGCCCAGTGCCTAAGCCAGTGCCTTGCCAGTGCCCCCCTGGCCAGTGCCCAGCCAGTGCCTAACCAGTGCCTTAGCCAGTGCTTAAACCCAGTGGCAAACCAGTGCCTGGTCAGTGCCCTAGCCAGCGCCTAGCCAGTGCCTAGCCAGTGCCTAGCCAGTGCCTAGCCAGTGCCTAGCCAGTGCCCTAGCCAGTGCCTGGCCAGTGCCTGGCCAGTGCCTGGCCGGTGCCTGGCCAGTTGCCTAGCCAGTGCCTGGCCTGTGTCTAGCCAGTGCCCAGCCAGTGCCTAACCAGTGCCTGGCAAGTG
>JAECXB010002038.1:0-17769 GCA_018151435.1 Zaprionus africanus
GCTAGACACAGGGTAGACACATGGTAGAAAGAGGCAAAACACAGGATAAAAACAGGCCAGACACAGGCTTATTAAAGGATAGACATAACTTTATTATGGGCGTGACATAGGATATACATAGACTTGACACTGGCTAGGGCTAGGCACTGACACTGGCTAGACACTGGCTAGGCACTGCGAACTAGGCACCACTGGCTAGGCACTAAGCCTGGCTAGATACTGGCTAGGCATTTAGATGGCAGACATTCGGCTAGGCACTGGCTAGACACGCTTGAGCACTGGCTAGGCACTGGCTAGGCACTGGCTAGGCACTGGCTAGGCACTGGCTAGGCACTGGCTAGGCATTGGTTAGGCATTGGCTAGGCACTGGCTAGGCATTGGTTAGGCACTGGCTAGGCACTGGTTAGGCGTTGGTTAGGCACTGGCTAGGCACTAGTTAGGCTAGTCACTGGCTAGGCACTGGCTAGACACTGGCTAGACACTGGCTAGACACTGGCTAGTCACTGGCTAGACACTGGCTAGACACTGGCTAGGCACTGGCTAGTCACTGGCTAGACACTGGCTAGTCACTGGCTAGACACTGGCTAGTCACTGGCTAGGCACTGGCTAGGCACTGGCTAGGCACTGGCCAGGCACTGGCTATGCACTGGCTAGGCACTGGCCAGGCACTGGCTAGGCACTGGCTAGGCACTGGCTAGGCACTGGCTAGGCACTGGCTAGGCACTGGCTAGGCACTGGCTAGGCACTGGCTAGGCACTGGCTAGGCACTGGCTAGGCACTGGCTAGGCACTGGCTAGGCACTGGCTAGGCACTGGCCAGGCACTGGCCAGGCACTGGCTAGGCACTGGCTAGGCACTGGCTAGGCACTGGCTAGGCACTGGCTAGGCACTGGCTAGGCACTGGCTAGGCACTGGCTAGGCACTGGCTAGGCACTGGCTAGGCACTGGCTAGGCACTGGCTAGGCACTGGCTAGGCACTGGCTAGGCACTGGCTAGGCACTGGCTAGGCACTGGCTAGGCACTGGCTAGGCACTGGCTAGGCACTGGCTAGGCACTGGCTAGGCACTGGCTAGGCACTGGCTAGACACACGCTAAACACTGGCTAGGCACTGGCTAGGCACGGGCTAGGCACTGGCTAGGCACTGGCTAGGCACTGGCTAGGCACTGGCTAGGCACTGGCTAGGCACTGCCTAGGCACTGGCTAGGCACTGGCTAGGCACTGGCTAGGCACTGGCTAGGCACTGGCTAGGCACTGGCTAGGCACTGGCTAGGCACTGGCTAGGCACTGGCTAGGCACTGGCTAGGCACTGGCTAGGCACTGGCTAGGCACTGGCTAGGCACTGGCTAGGCACTGGCTAGGCACTGGCTAGGCACTGGCTAGGCACTGGCTAGGCACTGCCTAGGCACTGGCTAGGCACTGCCTAGGCACTGGCTAGGCACTGCCTAGGCACTGGCTAGGCACTGCCTAGGCACTGGCTAGGCACTGCCTAGGCACTGGCTAGGCACTGGCTAGGCACTGGCTAGGCACTGGCTAGGCACTGGCTAGGCACTGGCTAGACACTGGCTAGGCACTGGCTAGACACTGGCTAGGCACTGGCCAGGCACTGGCTAGACACTGGCTAGGCACTGGCTAGGCACTGGCTAGGCACTGGCTAGGCACTGGCTAGGCACTGGCTAGGCACTGGCTAGGCACTGGCTAGGCACTGGCTAGGCACTGGCTAGGCACTGGCTAGGCACTGGCCAGGCACTGGCTAGGCACTGGCTAGGCACTGGCTAGGCACTGGCTAGGCACTGGCTAGGCACTGGCTAGGCACTGGCTAGGCACTGGCTAGACACTGGCTAGACACTGGCTAGACACTGGCTAGACACTGGCTAGGCACTGGCTAGGCACTGGCTAGGCACTGGCTAGACACTGGCTAGACACTGGCACAGACACTGGCTAGACACTGGCTAGACACTGGCTAGGCACTGGCCAGGCACTGGCTAGGCACTGGCCAGGCACTGGCTAGGCACTGGCCAGGCACTGGCTAGGCACTGGCTAGGCACTGGCTAGGCACTGGCTAGGCACTGGCTAGGCACTGGCTAGGCACTGGCTAGGCACTGGCTAGGCACTGGCTAGGCACTGGCTGGGCACTGGCTAGACACTGGCTAGACACTGGCTAGACACTGGCTAGACACTGGCTTGGTACTGGCTATGCACTGGCTATGCACTGGCTTGGCATTGGCTAGACACTGGCTAGGCATTGGCTAGACACTGGCTAGGCACTGGCTAGACACTGGTTAGGCACTAGCTAGACACTGGCCAGGCACTGGCTAGACACTGGCTAGGCACAGGCAAAACGCAAGATAAAAACAGGCTAGACATAGGCTTAATTCTGGCTGGACACAACCTAACTACAGGCAAGCCATAGTATGGACACAGGTAAGACACTAGCTAGATACAGGCTAGACACAGGCTACACACATGATAGAAACAAGCAAAACACAGGATAAAAACCTGTCAGACACAGGCTTATTTAACGATAGACATAACCTTATTATAGACTTGACATAGGATATACACAGGCTTGACACTGGGTAGACACTAGCAAGACACTTGCTGGACCCAGGCAAGACATTCGCTACGCACTGGATAGACATTGGCTAGGCACTGGCTAGACATTGCCTAGGCACTGGCTAGAGATTGGCTTGACACTGGCTAGACACTGGCTAGGCACTGGCTAGGCACTGGCTATGCACTGGCTAGGCACTGGCTAGGCACTGGCTAGGCACTGGCTAGGCACTGGCTAGGCACTGGCTAGACACTGGCTAGACACTGGCTAGACACTGGCTAGACACTGGCTAGACACTGGCTAGACACTGGCTAGACACTGGCTAGACACTGGCTAGACACTAGCTAGACACTAGCTAGATACAGGCTAGACACAGGCTAGACACATGATAGAAACAGGCAAAACACAGGACAAAAACCGGCCCGACACAGGCTTATTTAACGATATACATAACCTTATTATAGACTTGACATAGGATATACACAGGCTTGACACTGGGTAGACACTAGCTAGACACTTGCTAGACCCAGGCAAGACATTCGCTACGCACTGGATAGACATTGGCTAGGCACTGGCTAGACATTGGCTAGGCACTGGTTGGGCACTAGCTAGGCACTGGCTAGACATTGGCTAGGCACTGGCTAGACATTGGCTAGGAACTGGCTAGACATTGGCTAGGCACTGGCTAGACATTGCCTAGGCACTGGCTAGGCACTGGCTAGAAATTGGCTAGGCACTGGCTAGACATTGGCTAGGCACTGGCTAGACATTGGCTAGGCACTAGCTATACACTGGCTAGACACTGGCTAGGCACTGGCTAAGCACTGGTTAGGCACTGGCTAAGCACAGGTTAGGCACTGGCTAAGCACTGGTTAGGCACTGGTTAGGCACTGGCTAGTCACTGGCTAGTCACTGGCTAGGCACTGGCTAGGCACTGGCTAGGCACTGGCTAGGCACTGGCTAGGCACTGGCTAGGCACTGGCTAGGCACTGGCTAGGCACTGGCTAGGCACTGGCTAGGCACTGGCTAGGCACTGGCTAGTCACTGGCTTGGCACTGGCTAGGCACTGGCTAAGCACTGGCTAGGCACTGGCTAGGCACTGGCTAAGCACTGGTTAGGCACTGGTTAGGCACTGGCTAGGCACTGGCTAGGCACTGGCTAGGCACTAGCTAGACACTAGCTAGGCACTGGCTAGACACTAGCTAGACACTAGCTAGATACAGGCTAGACACATGATAGAAACAGGCAAAACACAGGACAAAAACCGGCCCGACACAGGCTTATTTAACGATAGACATAACCTTATTATAGACTTGACATAGGATATACACAGGCTTGACACTGGGTAGACACTAGCTAGACACTTGCTAGACCCAGGCAAGACACTCGCTACGCACTGGATACACATTGGCTAGGCACTGGCTAGACATTGGCTAGGCACTGGCTAGACATTGGCTAGGCACAAGCTATACACTGGCTAGACACTGGCTAGACATTGGCTAGGCACTGGCTAGACATTGGCTAGGCACTACCTATACACTGGCTAGACACTGGCTAGACATTGGTTAGGCACCAGCAAGACACTGGCTAGACACTTGCAAGACACAGGCTTGACTCTGGCTAGGCACTGGCTAGGCACTGGCTAGGCACTGGCTAGGCACTGGCCAAGCACTGGCTTGGCACTGGTTAAGCACTGGTTAGGCACTGGCTAAGCACTGGTTAGGCACTGGTTAGGCACTGGCAAGGCACTGGCTAGGCACTGGCTAGGCACTGGCTATGCACTGGCTAGGCACTGGCTAGGCACTGGCTAGGCACTGGCTAGGCACTGGCTAGGCACTGGCTAGGCACTGGCTAGGCACTGGCTAGGCACTGGCTAGGCACTGGCTAGGCACTGGCTAGGCACTGGCTAGGCACTGGCTAGGCACTGGCTAGGCACTAGCTAGGCACTGGCTAGGCACTAGCTAGACACTGGCTAGGCACTAGCTAGACACTGGCTAGGCACTAGCTAGACACTGGCTAGACACTGGCTAGACATTGGCTAGACACTAGCCAGGCACTGGCTATGCACTGCCTAGGCACTGGCTAGACACACGCTAAACACTGGCTAGGCACTGGCTAGGCACTGGATAGGCACTGGCTAGGCACTGGCTAGGCACTGGCTAGGCACTGGCTAGGCACTGGCTAGGCACTGCCTAGGCACTGGCTAGGCACTGGCTAGGCACTGGCTAGGCACTGCCTAGGCACTGGCTAGGCACTGCCTAGGCACTGGCTAGGCACTGGCTAGGCACTGCCTAGGCACTGGCTAGGCACTGCCTAGGCACTGGCTAGGCACTGCCTATGCACTGGCTAGGCACTGCCTATGCACTGGCTAGGCACTGGCTAGGCACTGGCTAGGCACTGGCTAGACACTGGCTGGGCACTGGCTAGGCACTGGCTAGACTTTGGCTGGGCACTGGCTAGACACTGGCTAGGCACTGGCTGGGCACTGGCTAGGCACTGGCTAGGCACTGGGCACTGGCCAGGCACTGGCTAGGCACTGGCTAGGCACTGGCTAGGCACTGGCTAGGCACTGGCCAGGCACTGGCTAGGCACTGGCTAGGCACTGGCTAGGCACTGGCTAGGCACTGGCTGGGCACTGGCTAGGCACTGGCTAGGCACTGGCTAGGCACTGGCTAGGCACTGGCTAGGCACTGGCTAGGCACTGGCTAGGCACTGGCTAGGCACTGGCTAGCCACTGGCTAGACACTGGCTAGACACTGGCTAGACACTGGCTAGGCACTGGCTAGGCACTGGCTAGACACTGGCTAGACACTGGCTAGACACTGGCTAGACACTGGCTAGGCACTGGCTAGGCACTGGCTAGGCACTGGCTAGGCACTGGCTAGGCACTGGCTAGGCACTGGCTAGACACTGGCTAGACACTGGCCAGACACTGGCTAGACACTGGCTAGACACTGGCTAGACACTGGCTAGACACTGGCTAGACACTGGCTAGACACTGGCTAGACACTGGCTAGACACTGGCCAGACACTGGCTAGACACTGGCTAGACACTGGCTAGACACTGGCTAGACACTGGCTAGACACTGGCTAGACACTGGCTAGACACTGGCTAGACACTGGCTAGACACTGGCCAGACACTGGCTAGACACTGGCTAGACACTGGCTAGACACTGGCTAGGCACTGGCTAGACACTGGCTAGGCACTGGCTAGACACTGGCTAGACACTGGCTAGACACTGGCTAGGCACTGGCTTGGCACTGGCTAGACACTGGCTAGGCACTGGCTTGGCACTGGCTATGCACTGGCTTGGCATTGGCTAGCCACTGGCTAGGCATTGGCTAGACACTGGCTAGGCACTGGCTTGGCACTGGCTATGCACTGGCTATGCACTGGCTTGGCATTGGCTAGACACTGGCTAGGCATTGGCTAGACACTGGCTAGGCACTGGCTAGGCACTGGCTAGGCACTGGCTAGGCACTGGCTAGGCACTGGCTAGGCACTGGCTAGACACTGGCTAGGCACTGGCTAGGCACTGGCTAGACACTGGCTAGACACTGGCTAGGCACTGCCTAGGCACTGGCTAGGCACTGCCTAGGCACTGGCTAGGCACTGGCTAGGCACTGGCTAGGCACTGGCTAGGCACTGGCTAGGCACTGGCTAGACACTGGCTGGGCACTGGCTAGGCACTGGCTAGGCACTGGCTAGGCACTGGCTAGGCACTGGCTAGACACTGGCTGGGCACTGGCTAGACACTGGCTTAGCACTGGCTAGGCACTGGCTAGGCACTGGCTAGGCACTGGCTAGGCACTGGCTAGGCACTGGCTAGGCACTGGCTAGGCACTGGCTAGACACTGGCTAGACACTGGCTAGGCACTGGCTAGGCACTGGCTAGACACTGGCTAGACACTGGCTAGACACTGGCTAGACACTGGCTAGACACTGGCTAGACACTGGCTAGGCACTGGCTAGGCACTGGCTAGACACTGGCTAGACACTGGCTAGACACTGGCTAGACACTGGCTAGGCACTGGCTAGACACTGGCTAGACACTGGCTAGACACTGGCTAGACACTGGCCAGACACTGGCTAGGCACTGGCTAGGCACTGGCTAGGCACTGGCTAGGCACTGGCTAGGCACTGGCTAGGCACTGGCTAGGCACTGGCTAGGCACTGGCTAGGCACTGGCTAGGCACTGGCTGGGCACTGGCTAGACACTGGCTGGGCACTGGCTAGACACTGGCTAGACACTGGCTAGACACTGGCTAGACACTGGCTAGACACTGGCTAGACACTGGCTAGACACTGGCTAGACACTGGCTAGACACTGGCTAGACACTGGCTAGACACTGGCTAGACACTGGCTAGACACTGGCTAGACACTGGCTAGACACTGGCTAGACACTGGCTAGACACTGGCTAGACACTGGCTAGACACTGGCTAGACACTGGCTAGACACTGGCTAGACACTGGCTAGACACTGGCTAGACACTGGCTAGGCACTGGCTTGGCACTGGCTATGCACTGGCTATGCACTGGCTTGGCATTGGCTAGACACTGGCTAGGCATTGGCTAGACACTGGCTAGGCACTGGCTAGACACTGGTTAGGCACTAGCTAGACACTGGCCAGGCACTGGCTAGACACTGGCTAGGCACAGGCAAAACGCAAGATAAAAACAGGCTGGACACAACCTAACTACAGGCAAGCCATAGTATGGACACAGGTAAGACACTAGCTAGATACAGGCTAGACACAGGCTACACACATGATAGAAACAAGCAAAACACAGGATAAAAACCTGTCAGACACAGGCTTATTTAACGATAGACATAACCTTATTATAGACTTGACATAGGATATACACAGGCTTGACACTGGGTAGACACTAGCTAGACACTTGCTAGACCCAGGCAAGACACTCGCTACGCACTGGATACACATTGGCTAGGCACTGGCTAGACATTGGCTAGGCACTGGCTAGGCACTGGCTAGGCACTGGCTAGGCACTGGCTAGGCACTGGCTAGGCACTGGCTAGGCACTGGCTAGGCACTGGCTAGGCACTGGCTAGGCACTGGCTAGGCACTGGCTAGTCACTGGCTTGGCACTGGTTAGGCACTGGCTAAGCACTGGCTAGGTACTGGCTAGGCACTGGCTAAGCACTGGTTAGGCACTGGTTAGGCACTGGCTAGTCACTTGCTAGTCACTGGCTAGGCACTGGCTAGGCACTGGCTAGGCACTGGCTAGGCACTGGCTAGGCACTGGCTAGGCACTGGCTAGTCACTGGCTTGGCACTGGCTAGGCACTGGCTAAGCACTGGCTAGGCACTGGCTAGGCACTGGCTAAGCACTGGTTAGGCACTGGTTAGGCACTGGCTAGGCACTGGCTAGGCACTGGCTAGGCACTGGCTAGACACTAGCTAGGCACTGGATAGACACTAGCTAGACACTAGCTAGATACAGGCTAGACACAGGCTAGACACATGATAGAAACAGGCAAAACACAGGACAAAAACCGGCCCGACACAGGCTTATTTAACGATAGACATAACCTTATTATAGACTTGACATAGGATATACACAGGCTTGACACTGGGTAGACACTAGCTAGTCACTTGCTAGACCCAGGCAAGACACTCGCTACGCACTGGATACACATTGGCTAGGCACTGGCTAGACATTGGCTAGGCACTGGCTAGACATTGGCTAGGCACTAGCTATACACTGGCTAGACACTGGCTAGACATTGGTTAGGCACCAGCAAGAAACTGGCTAGACACTTGCAAGACACAGGCTTGACTCTGGCTAGGCACTGGCTAGGCACTGGCTAGGCACTGGCTAGGCACTGGCCAGGCACTGGCTTGGCACTGGTTAAGCACTGGTTAGGCACTGGCTAAGCACTGGTTAGGCACTGGTTAGGCACTGGCTAGGCACTGGCTAGGCACTGGCTAGGCACTGGCTATGCACTGGCTAGGCACTGGCTAGGCACTGGCTAGGCACTGGCTAGGCACTGGCTAGGCACTGGCTAGGCACTGGCTAGGCACTGGCTAGGCACTAGCTAGACACTGGCTAGGCACTAGCTAGACACTGGCTAGACACTGGCTAGACATTGGCTAGACACTAGCCAGGCACTGGCTAGACACACGCTAAACACTGGCTAGGCACTGGCTAGACACACGCTAAACACTGGCTAGGCACTGGCTAGGCACTGGCTAGGCACTGGCTAGAAATTGGCTTGACACTGGCTAGACACTGGCTAGGCACTGGCTTGGCACTGGCTATGAACTGGCTAGGCACTGGCTAGGCACTGGCTAGGCACTGGCTAGACACTGGCTAGACACTGGCTAGACACTGGCTAGACACTGGCTAGACACTGGCTAGACACTGGCTAGACACTGGCTAGACACTGGCTAGACACTAGCTAGACACTAGCTAGATACAGGCTAGACACAGGCTAGACACATGATAGAAACAGGCAAAACACAGGACAAAAACCGGCCCGACACAGGCTTATTTAACGATAGACATAACCTTATTATAGACTTGACATAGGATATACACAGGCTTGACACTGGGTAGACACTAGCTAGACACTTGCTAGACCCAGGCAAGACATTCGCTACGCACTGGATAGACATTGGCTAGGCACTGGCTAGACATTGGCTAGGCACTGGCTAGACATTGGCTAGGCACTGGCTAGACATTGGCTAGGCACTGGCTAGACATTGGCTAGGCACTGGCTAGACATTGGCTAGGAACTGGCTAGACATTGGCTAGGCACTGGCTAGACATTGCCTAGGCACTGGCTAGGCACTGGCTAGAAATTGGCTAGGCACTGGCTAGACATTGGCTAGGCACTGGCTAGACATTGGCTAGGCACTAGCTATACACTGGCTAGACACTGGCTAGGCACTGGCTAAGCACTGGTTAGGCACTGGCTAAGCACTGGTTAGGCACTGGCTAAGCACTGGTTAGGCACTGGCTAAGCACTGGTTAGGCACTGGTTAGGCACTGGCTAGTCACTGGCTAGTCACTGGCTAGGCACTGGCTAGGCACTGGCTACTAAGCACTGGTTAGGCACTGGTTAGGCACTGGCTAGGCACTGGCTAGGCACTGGCTAGACACTAGCTAGGCACTGGCTAGACACTAGCTAGACACTAGCTAGATACAGGCTAGACACAGGCTAGACACATGATAGAAACAGGCAAAACACAGGACAAAAACCGGCCCGACACAGGCTTATTTAACGATAGACATAACCTTATTATAGACTTGACACAGGATATACACAGGCTTGACACTGGGTAGACACTAGCTAGACACTTGCTAGACCCAGGCAAGACACTCGCTACGCACTGGATACACATTGGCTAGGCACTGGCTAGACATTGGCTAGGCACTGGCTAGACATTGGCTAGGCACTAGCTATACACTGGCTAGACACTGGCTAGACATTGGCTAGGCACTGGCTAGACATTGGCTAGGCACTAGCTATACACTGGCTAGACACTGGCTAGACATTGGTTAGGCACCAGCAAGACACTGGCTAGACACTTGCAAGACACAGGCTAGGCACTGGCTAGGCACTGGCTAGGCACTGGCTAGGCACTGGCCAGGCACTGGCTTGGCACTGGTTAAGCACTGGTTAGGCACTGGCTAAGCACTGGTTAGGCACTGGTTAGGCACTGGTTAGGCACTGGCTAGGCACTGGCTAGGCACTGGCTAGGCACTGGCTAGGCACTGGCTAGGCACTGGCTAGGCACTGGCTAGGCACTGGCTAGGCACTGGCTAGGCACTGGCTAGGCACTGGCTAGGCACTGGCTAGGCACTGGCTAGGCACTGGCTAGGCACTGGCTAGGCACTGGCTAGGCACTGGCTAGGCACTGCCTAGGCACTGGCTAGGCACTGGCTAGGCACTGGTAAGGCACTGCCTAGGCACTGGCTAGGCACTGGCTAGGCACTGGTAAGGCACTGGCTGGGCACTGGCTAGGCACTGGTTAGGCACTGGTTAGGCACTGGTTAGGCACTGGCTAGGCACTGGCTAGACACTGGCTAGGCACTGGCTAGGCACTGGTTAGGCACTGGCTAGGCACTGGCTAGGCACTGGCTAGGCACTGGCTAGGCACTGGCTAGGCACTGGCTAGACACAGGCTACACACATGATAGAAACAGGCAAAACACAGGACAAAAACCGGCCAGACACAGGCTTATTTAACGATAGACATAACCTTATTATAGACTTGACATAGGATATACACAGGCTTGACACTGGGTAGACACTAGCTAGACACTTGCTTGACCCAGGCAAGACATTCGCTACGCACTGGATAGACATTGGCTAGGCACTGGCTAGACATTGGCTAGGCACTGGCTAGACATTGGCTAGGCACTGGCTAGGCACTGCCTAGGCACTGGCTAGGCACTGGCTAGGCACTGGTAAGGCACTGGCTAGGCACTGGCTAGGCACTGGCTAGGCACTGGCTAGGCACTGGCTAGGCACTGGCTAGGCACTGGCTAGGCACTGCCTAGGCACTGGCTAGGCACTGGCTAGGCACTGGTAAGGCACTGGCTGGGCACTGGCTAGGCACTGGTTAGGCACTGGTTAGGCACTGGTTAGGCACTGGCTAGGCACTGGCTAGACACTGGCTAGGCACTGGCTAGGCACTGGTTAGGCACTGGCTAGGCACTGGCTAGGCACTGGCTAGGCACTGGCTAGGCACTGGCTAGGCACTGGCTAGGCACTGGCTAGGCACTGGCTAGACACAGGCTACACACATGATAGAAACAGGCAAAACACAGGACAAAAACCGGCCAGACACAGGCTTATTTAACGATAGACATAACCTTATTATAGACTTGACATAGGATATACACAGGCTTGACACTGGGTAGACACTAGCTAGACACTTGCTAGACCCAGGCAAGACATTCGCTACGCACTGGATAGACATTGGCTAGGCACTGGCTAGACATTGGCTAGGCACTGGCTAGACATTGGCTAGGCACTGGCTAGACATTGGCTAGGCACTAGCTAGACACTGGCTAGACACTGGCTAGACATTGGTTAGGCACTAGCAAGACACTGGCTAGACACTTGCAAGACACAGGCTTGACTCTGGCTAGGCACTGGCTAGGCAATGGCTAGGCACTGGCTAGGCACTGGCTAGGCACTGGCTAGGCACTGGCTAAGCACTGGCTAGGCACTGGCTACGCACTGGCTAGGCACTGGCTAGGCACTGGCTAGGCACTGGCTAGGCACTGGCTAGGCACTGGCTAGGCACTGGCTAGGCACTGGCTAGGCACTGGCTAGGCACTGGCTAGGCACTGGCTAGGCACTGGCTAGGCACTGGCTAGGCACTGGCTAGGCACTGGCTAGGCACTGGCTAGGTACTGGCTAGGCACTGGCTAGGCACTGGCTAAGCACTGGTTAGGCACTGGCTAGACACTGGCTAGACACTGGCTAGACACAGGCTAGACACTGGCTAGACACTAGCTAGACACTGGCTAGACACTGGCTAGACACTGGCTAGACACTGGCTAGACACTGGCTAGGCACTGGCTAGGTACTGGCTATGCACTGGTTAGGCACTGGCTGAGCACTGGCTAGGCACTGGCTGGGCACTGGCTAGGCACTGGCTTGGCACTGGCTAGGCACTGGCTTGGCACTGGCTAGGCATTGGCTTGGGACTGGCTTGGCACTGGTTAAGCACGGGTTAGGCACTGGCTAAGCACTGGTTAGGGACTGGTTAGGCACTGGTTAGTCACTGGCTAGGCACTGGCTAGGCACTGGCTAGGCACTGGCTAGGCACTGGCTAGGCACTGGCTAGGCACTGGCTAGGCACTGGCTAGGCACTGGCTAGGCACTGGCTAGGCACTGGCTAGGCACTGGCTAAGCACTGGTTAGGCACTGGCTAGACACTGGCTAGACACAGGCTAGACACTGGCTAGACACTGGCTAGACACTGGCTAGACACTGGCTAGACACTGGCTAGACACTGGCTAGACACTGGCTAGACATTGGCTAGACACTGGCTAGACACTGGCTAGACACTGGCTAGGCACTGGCTAGGCACTGGCTAGGCACTGGCTAGGCACTGGCTAGGCACTGGCCAGGCACTGGCTGGGCACTGGCTAGGCACTGGCTGGGCACTGGCTAGGCACTGGCTTGGCACTGGCTAGACACTGGCTTGGCACTGGCTAGGCACTGGCTTGGCACTGGCTAGGCATTGGCTTGGCACTGGCTAGGCATTGTCTTGGCACTGGCTTGGCATTGTCTTGGCACTGGCTTGGCACTGGCTAGGCACTGGCTAGGCATTGGCTAGGCATTGGCTAGGCACTGGCTAGGCACTGGCTAGGCACTGGCTAGGTACTGGCTAGGCACTGGCTAGGCACTGGCTAAGCACTGGTTAGGCACTGGCTTGACACTGGCTAGACACTGGCTAGACACAGGCTAGACACTGGCTAGACACTAGCTAGACACTGGCTAGACACTGGCTAGACACTGGCTAGACACTGGCTAGACACTGGCTAGGCACTGGCTAGGTACTGGCTATGCACTGGTTAGGCACTGGCTGAGCACTGGCTAGGCACTGGCTGGGCACTGGCTAGGCACTGGCTTGGCACTGGCTAGGCACTGGCTAGGCACTGGCTAGGCACTGGCCATGCACTGGCTAGGCACTGGCTAGGCACTGGCTATGCACTGGCTAGGCACTGGCTAGACACTGGCTAGGCACTGGCTAGACACTGGCTAGGCACTGGCTAGACACTGGCTAGGCACTGGCTAGACATCTGGCTAGGCACTGGCTAGACACTGGCTAGGCACTGGCTAGACACTGGCTAGGCACTGGCTAGACACTGGCTAGGTACAGCCAAAACACAAGATAAAAACAGGCTGGACACAGGCTTAATTCAGGCTAAACACAACCTAATTACAGGCAAGCCATAGAATGGACACAGGTAAGACACTAGCTAGATACAGGCTAGACACAGGCTACACACATGATAGAAACAAGCGAAACACAGGATAAAAACCTGTCAGACACAGGCTTATTTAACGATAGACATAACCTTATTATAGACTTGACATAGGATATACACAGGCTTGACACTGGGTAGACACTAGCAAGACACTTGCTGGACCCAGGCAAGACATTCGCTACGCACTGGATAGACATTGGCTAGGCACTGGCTAGACATTGGCTAGGCACTGGCTAGACATTGGCTAGGCACTGGCTAGACATTGGCTAGGCACTGGCTTGACATTGGCTAGGCACTGGCTAGACATTGGCTAGGCACTGGCTAGACATTGGCTAGGCACTGGCTAGACATTGGCTAGGCACTGGCTAGACATTGGCTAGGCACTTGCTAGACACTGGCTAGACACTGGATAGACATTGGTTACGCACTAGCAAAACACTAATTAGACACTTGCAAGACACAGGCTTGACTCTGGCTAGGCACTGGCTAGACAGTGGCTAGGCACTGGATAGGCACAGGTTTGGCACTGGCTAGACATTGGCTAGGCACTGGCTAGGCACTGGCTAGACTCTGGCTAGGCACTGGCTAGACACTGGCTAGACTCTGGCTAGGCACGGGCTAGACACTGGCTAGGCACAGGCAAAACACAAGATAAAAACAGGCTAGACACAGGCTTAATTCAGGCTAGATACAGGCTAGACACAGGCTAAACACATGGTAGAAACAGGCAAAACACAGGATAAAAACTGGCCAGACACAGGCTTATTTAAGGAAAGACACAACCTTATTATAGGCGTGACATAGGATATACACAGACTTGACACTGGGTAGACACTAGCTAGACACTTGCTAGACCCAGGCAAGACATTCGCTACGCACTGGATAGACATTGGCTAGGCACTGGCTAGACATTGGCTAGGCACTGGCTAGACATTGGCTAGGCACTGGCTAGACATTGGCTAGGCACTGGCTAGACATTGGCTAGGCACTGGCTAGACATTGGCTAGACACTGGCTAGACACTGGCTAGACATTGGCTAGACACTGGCTAGGCACTGGCTAGGCACTGGCTAGACACTGGCTAGGCACTGGCTAGACACTGGCTAGACACTGGCTAGACACTGGCTAGACACTGGCTAGACACTGGCTAGACACTGGCTAGACACTGGCTAGACACTGGCTAGGCACTGGCTAGGCACAGGCTAGGCACTGGCTAGGCACTGGCTAGGCACTGGCTAGGCACTGGCTAGGCACTGGCTAGACACTGGCTAGGCACTGGTTAGGCACTGGCTAGGCACTGGTTAGGCACTGGCTAGGCACTGGTTAGGCAGTGGCTAGGCACTGGTTAGGCACTGGTTAGGCACTGGCTAGGCACTGGCTAGACACTGGCTAGTCACTGGCTAGACACTGGCTAGACACTGGCCAGGCACTGGCTAGGCACTGGCAAGGCACTGGCAAGGCACTGGCTAGGCACTGACTAGACACAGGATAGACACTGGCTAGACACTGGCTAGACACTGGCTAGGCACTGGCTAGGCACTGGCTAGACACTGGCAAGGCACTGGCTAGGCACTGGCTAGGCACTGGCTAGGCACTGACTAGACACAGGCTAGACACTGGCTAGGCACTGGCTAGGCACTGGCTAGGCACTGGCTAGGCACTGGCTAGGCACTGACTAGACACAGGCTAGACACTGGCTAGACACTGGCTAGGCACTGGCTAGGCACTGGCTAGACACTGGCTATGCACTGGATAGGCACTGGTTTGGCACTGGCTAGACACTGGCTAGGCACTTGCTAGGCACTGGCTAGTCTCTGGCTAGGCACTGGCTAGACACTGGCTAGGCACTGGCTAGACTCTGGCTAGGCACTGGCTAGACTCTGGCTAGGCACTGGCTAGACTCTGGCTAGGCACTGGCTAGACACAGGCTTAATTCAGGCTAGACACAGGCTTAATTCAGGCTAGACACAGGCTAGACACAGCCCAAACACATGGAATAAAAAGGCAAAACACAGGATAAAAACTGGCCAGACACAGGCTTATTTAAGGATAGACACAACCTTATTATAGGCGTGACATAGGATATACACAGACTTGACACTGGGTAGACACTAACTTGACACTTGCTAGACCCAGGCAAGACATTCTTTACGCACTGGATAGACATTGGCTAGGCACTGGCTAGACATTGGCCAGGCACTGGCCAGACATTAACTAGGCACTAGCTAGACATTGGCTAGGCACTGGCTAGACATTGGATAGGCACTAGCAAGACACTGGCTAGACACTGGCTAGACACTGGCTAGGCACTGGCTAGACACTGGCTAGACACTGGCTAGACACTGGCTAGGCACTGGCTAGACACTGGCTAGGCACTGGCTGAGACACTGGCTAGGCACTGGCTAGACACTGGCTAGGCACTGGCTAGGCACTGGCTAGACACTGGCTAGGCACTGGCTAGACACTGGCTAGGCACTGGCTAGACACTGGCTAGGCACTGGCTAGGCACTGATTAGGCACTGGCTAGGCACTGGTTAGGCACTGTCTAGACACTGGATAGGCACTGGTTTGGCACTGGCTAGACACTGGCTAGACACTGGCTAGACACAGGCTAGACACTGGCTAGACACAGGCTAGACACTGGCTAGACACTGGCTAGGCACTGGCTAGGCACTGGCTAGGCAATGGCTAGGCACTGGATAGGAACTGGATAGGCACTGGTTTGGCAATGGCTAGACACTGGCTAGGAACTGGCTAGGCACTGGCTAGGCACTGGCTAGACTCTGGCTAGGCACTGGCTAGACACAGGCCTAATTCAGGCTAGATACAGGCTAGACACAGGCTAATCACATGGTAGAAAAAGGCAAAACACAGGATAATAACTGGCCAGACACAGGCTTATTTAAGGATAGACACAACCTTATTATAGGCGTGACATAGGATATACACATACTTGACACTGGGTAGACACTAGCTAGACACTTGCTAGACCCAGGCAAGACATTCGCTACGCACTGGATAGACATTGGCTAGGCACTGGCTAGACATTGGCTACGAACTGGCTAGACATTGGCTAGGCACTGGCTAGACATTGGCTAGGCTCTGGCTAGACATTGGCTAGGCTCTGGCTAGACATTGGCTAGGCACTGGCTAGACATTGGCTAGGCACTGGCTAGACATTGGATAGGCACTAGCAAGACACTAGCTAGACACTGGCTAGACACTGGCTAGGCACTGGCTAGACACTGGCTAGACACTGGCTAGGTACTGGCTAGACACTGGCTAGACACTGGCTAGGCACTGGCTAGGCACTGGCTAGACACTGGCTAGACACTGGCTAGGCACTGGCTAGACACTGGCTAGGCACTGGCTAGACACTGGCTAGGCACTGGCTAGGCACTGGGTAGGCACTGGCTAGGCACTGGCTAGGCACTGGCTAGACACTGGCTAGACACTGGCTAGACACAGGCTAGACACTGGCTAGACACAGGCTATACACTGGCTAGACACTGGCTAGGCACTGGCTAGGCACTGGCTAGGCACTGGATAGGCACTGGATAGGCACTGGATAGGCACTGGTTTGGCAATGGCTAGACACTGGCTAGGAACTAGCTAGGCACTGGCTAGACTCTGGCTAGGCACTGGCTAGACACTGGCAAGGCACTGGCTAGACTCTGGCTAGGCACTGGCTAGACACAGGCTTAATTCAGGCTAGATACAGGCTAGACACAGGCTATTCACATGGTAGAAAAAGGCAAAACAAAGGATAAAAACTGGCCAGACACAGGCTTATTTAAGGCTAGGCACTGGCTAGACACTGGCTAGACACTGGCTAGACACTGGCTAGGCACTGGCTAGACATTGGCTAGGCACTGGCTAGACATTGGCTAGGCACTGGCTAGACATTGGCTAGGCACTGGCTAGACATTGGCTAGGCACTGGCTAGACATTGGCTAGGCACTGGCTAGACATTGGCTAGGCACTGGCTAGACATTGGCTAGGCACTGGCTAGACACTGGCTAGGCACTGGCTAGGCACTGGCTAGACACTGGCTAGACACTGGCTAGACACTGGCTAGGCACTGGCTAGACACTGGCTAGGCACTGGCTAGACACTGGCTAGGCACTGGCTAGGCACTGGCTAGGCACTGGCTAGGCACTGGCTAGGCACTGGCTAGGCACTGGCTAGGCACTGGCCAGGCACTGGCTAGGCACTGGCTAGGCACTGGCTAGGCACTGAC
>JAECXB010002054.1:0-23969 GCA_018151435.1 Zaprionus africanus
TTACAAATCTTAATCTAATTTAGAATACAATTTTTAATTTTTGAATTGTTGTTCAACGGCCCTGAGAAGTTACTGCTGGACAGTCGTCAAATCGCTGCAGTCTAGATGAGCTGCAAACTCGCAATAATCCCTTGGCAAGAGGGTTAAGGGTGAGCGTCGAGCTTGTTGTGGTAATCGGTTCTTTGTCAAGTGTTTCATCTACGACTAGGTTGATTTGCAGGTCTCTATGTATGTCCTTGTTGTGAAGGTACCATGGGGCTGATTATTGCTCGCTGTACTACGATTATTCTGCTTTTGACGCGCTTCCCCCATAGTTCGGAGCCGTATGTCCAGATGGGCTTGATCACCGAGTTGTAGATGAGTACCTTATGCTCTAGTTTAAGGGGAGTGGGCGTTGATTTGACGTGGAGACTAGCTGCCTTGAGCTTCATATTTGTAGTTTTTTGCTTCCATGTGCCTACGCTATGTGAGCCGCCTGTCTGAGGTGAATTCCCAGGTACGTTACCTCGCTAGCTTGTGGGACTGTGTGTTGTGTAGATATATTGTGAGGGAATGTTTGTCGATTGAGCGTGAATGTTACATGTTTGCTCTTGTCCTTGTTGATACAGATGCGCCAGTCTGCAAACCATGTTTCCACGAGTAGTAGGTGTCGAGCTAGTTGCGCAGTTGCTTCCATTGGAGATCTGGATCGGCTGAGGATCGCAGAATCGTCGGCGAACGTATGCGTAGTTAGCTGGGAGTTAATGGGTATGTCCGATGTAAATAGGAGATAGAGGACAGGGCCCAGAACGCTACCTTGAGATACACCAGCGTTGATGTTATTTTCGTATGACATGCTGTTGTTGCATCTAACTGTGAAGGTACGCTTGTAAAGGTACGTCTCCAACAACTTGTGGGTGTTTTGATGCAGCAGTTTCTGAATTTTGAACATAAGTCCATCAAGCCAGACTCTATCAAAGCTTGAGCTACATCCAAGAATAATGCAGAGCAGTATTCACGGTTTTCAAAGGCAGTGCGTATTTCCGTTGTGATTCGGTTCACCTGCTCAATGGTTCCATGCTTCTTTTGGAATCCGAATTGATGAGTAGGAATGATGCCATGGAGATTTATGTTAGGCATCAAACGTAGCAGAAGCACCTTTTCAAAAAGTTTGGATAGGGTGGTTAGCAAACTTATGGGCCTGTAGGCCCACTGACTTTTTTCATTGTGTAGGGATATAGCCAAGCTTAGCAATTGCGTTGAAGAGCTTGCAAATAAGGTTCAGCGCACATCGAGGCAGACGACTGATCATCTTGGTAACCATGTCCTGGCGATTTTCCAGGGGTTAATTCCTTAACCGAATTCGCTATTTCGTCTGGCCGAAAAACCATTGGCTCCAGCGGTACGCAGTTACTACCTGACAAGGGGAGGATGAAAGTGTTTGTAGGCGGATTAGGCTGAAACACCTTTTGCAGGTGATCAGCAAAGGTGCGGGCTCGTTGTTTATCGCTTCGGGACCAATTTCCATGGGCATCTCGCAGTGGTGTGACAGCCTCTGTTGGTGCCTGATGGTGTCGGTGGGCTTTCCATAAAGAGTGTTTTGCGCTAGTTGGTGATAGCTGCTCGATGTAAAAGTCTTCCAACCAAACCCAGCAACGAATAGTTTTGCTACCGGAGCAAACAGATGACAATCTAACGGCACATGATCCCATTGAAGTTAGAAAAAAAGAGACCAAACGAAATAGCTAAAATCCCTTAAGAGTCTTAAGCCTAATAAAAGCCCAGGCTGCGATCTCATAACTCCAAAGATGATCATCGAACTTCCACACTGCGCCGTCCAAACCATCTGCAATCTCGTCAATGCTATTACTAGAACCGGCCACTTCCCAACTGAGATGGAAAAAGTCGATTATCATAATGATACCTAAGCCAGGAAAAAGATCATACGTCTCCCTCTTCGTATAGACCCTTAAGCCTTATATCACGCTTGTCGAAACTAATCGAAAAATGCCTACTGACCCACACTATACCGTACCTACGAGTTCATAAAATAATTCCAGAGCATCAGTTTGGCTTTCGAAGAAAATACATGGCACAATAGAGCAAGTCAATCGTATAACCGAAATTCGAACTGCATTCGAACACCGAGAGTACTGCACAGGGATATTTCTGGATGTCTCCCAAGCATTTGATATAGTCTGGTTAGATGGCCTCATGTACAAAATTAAGTCAATGCTCCCGAAATGCTTCCACAAACTCTTAAAATCGTACCTCTACCACCGATCATTCTCAGTAAAATGCAACACTGATATGTCCGACGACCATATTATAGAAGCTGGTGTTCCTCAAGGTAGTGTACTGGGTCCAACTCTATACGTGCTATACACAGCAGATTTACCGACATCAAGGTTGCTAACAACATCCACATTTGCCGATGACACTGCAATCCTCAGCCGCTCGGAAATGCCCCCGGCAAGCAATAATGCAACTTGCCCTCCACTTGGTGACTATTGAGAAATGGCTATCTGACTGGCGAACAAAGAACAAGATTGCCCTCCACTCCCTACTGAACAACGCCGTAATACCGCAAGCAAATGAAGTCACAAACCTTGGAATCCATCTTGATAGACGACTCACCTGGCGTAGTCACATTGAAGCTGTACTAAAACCAATATGGACGTATGGTTCCCAATTGTGGAAACGCCAGTAACAGCAGCGTCGAAATTATACAAAGAGCCCAATCGAAATCCTAAGAACTATCACTGGGCACCGTGGTACGTTCGGAATGAAAACATCCAGAGGGACTTAACTGTATCGCCGGTCAGAGATGAAAGAGCACAACAAATGTTAAATTACCGCATTAAACTATCATCCCATCCAAACAGCCTTGCGCGGGACCTTACACGGCTGCCCAGCCAATCTCGCCTTCGTCGAACTGACATGCCAACCCAACTTTAAATATAGTTAGGGACATATAAACCCAAATCCAGTTGCCGCAGCATCTGTTAATTATGTTAGTCTAGTAAGATTTATAAACTAATTGTTAGTCTCGATAAAAGAGAAGATTCAATAAATAATGTCAAGTATTAAAAAAACCAGTCGAACGCTACAACCAGGTGCTGACTGTAGAAGGCCATGGATTATCATGGTATACCGTGTATAATTTATTTTCCCTTATTTATAATGAAAATTTTGGTTTGTTTGAATTTAAGCATTTAAAAATATAAATTTTATCTTCTTATTATTTAATTCGAACGACACGCCAAATTCGATTGACAGATGAAGAAGAACACATAAATAATGCAAGGACGGATAGACCAAAAGTATGGCATTAGATCATAATGGCACCCAAGACTCGCCGGCGGAAGAGTTGTTCTTAGTGGAGTGTGTGCCGGATTCGAAGACCAATGATGTTGACATTGTTCGGGTTCGATTGCTGCCGCGGTCAATGCGTGATATGTTTTCCTTTCTTTCTTTCTTTTCTATTAAAAAAATTTAAAAGCTTAACAAACACTAATTTAATTTTTGGTACGCAACATATTTAATTAGAACACTTTTATAAACTTTGCCCTATGTTGCACAAATCTGACAGTTGCGTATGTGTGCGGAATACGGCAATTGATGCGTGTAAGAGCGGGATGCCGACACATAAATGTGCAAATGCAGACATGCATGTATCGGCATCCCGCTCTAATATTCGTGTACATTGATTGTCTTAACTATTGCATAAAAATATGAAATTTATTTTGATTGCTATTTAGTTAAATAATTTAGAATTAAGGTAGAGGTTGTAGTTTTCGGCTGTTGTTTTCCTTTTAGTTTATATAAATAAAAAAAACCAAAAAAAGTAATTAAAATAAAAAATTGCACTAGCCTCCGCTAGGACTCGAACTCGCTCACGCACGAACATACGAACTCTCTAAGAAGTGCCGTCCGCCACTCTAACCACTAAGCCACAACCTCATTTATTTTCCGATCGGCAAAGTTGCATTCTGAGCTGGCAATTCTGTTACCATTCTATGCAAATAAAATGTTTTGTTTTATGCTGTGTGTCCGAAGCTAGATTCGAACTTCGGTATGATGCGTAAATTAGGTCTTAATATGCGCATAAGTATACGTTCAAATTGAGTTTAATTCGGATCATATCTCACTTATTTTTAGTCCGATTGAAATGAAATTTTCAGGAAACACCCGTGGAAAGGTATTTTTCATGTGAGATGTACAACTTTTGTTGTGGTGTGTATATTGTCTATATTAAACTGTTATTACTGATTTACAGAGGCAGGGAGAGGCGTGGCCAAATTTCAAAAAAACTTTGAGACACCTGAATATAAACGTATGTTGTCACAAAATTTGAAGACTCTAGCTCCTATAGTTTCTGAGATCCAGGTGTTCATACAGACAGACAGACGGACAGACGGACAGACAGACATGGCTCAATCGACTCGGCTGTTGATACTGATTCAGAATATATATAGTTTATGGGGTCGGAGATGCCTCCTTCTGCCTGTTACGCACATTTGCGTTCCGACAAACACAGTAGACCATGAATTTTTATAATCCATGGCCTAAAAAAAAAAAAAAAGATATCGTTGTAGGTTGTTAGCTCTCTAAATTTAGGGAGCACTATATCAGCTGAGGCCGCCCGGACCCCTAGAACTTTGACTCGACGCTTTTTCCCCGGGGCCTTTGTTGAGCTTGTTCATTTAAATCAATCCTTTCCCCACCACGGCCAACCCTTCCGAAGAACTCCTCCTGCTAAAAATTTTCCCCCCCTACTAAAAAAAAAATACAGCGAAAAAAAAAAGCAAAAGGGAAAAATCAGAAACTAAATCCCACTTTCCCAAAAACCCAAAAACAAATCACCTCAAATTAAACGAAAAAAAATTGAAAACCACCCTCCACCTTCCCCCTTGGACAATCAAAAAGAGCAGAAAAAAAAAATAAAAGAAGAAAACAAATACACCAACAAAAAAACCAGGGCCAAACTATGAAAGTTATAAAACAAACCACTTGCATACAAGCGCCATTTGTGCCTTGTTTTGTTATCGACCTCGCCGCCGCAGAAGCTGTTTCCCTTTCTTCTGTTTTTTTTTTTCAACATTCCTTCTTATTTATTGAATCTTCTCAGTTTGTGAGATTAACAAAAAGTTTACAAATCTTAATCTAATTTAGAATACATTTTTGAATTGTTGTTCAGCGGCCCTGAGAAGTTACAGCTGGGCAGGTTGATCAAATCGCTGCAGGTTAGATGAACTGCAAGCTCGCAATAATAATCGCTTGGCAAGAGGGTTAGGGTGAGCGTCGAGCTTGTTGTGGTAATTGGTCCTTTTGTCAAGTATTTCATCTACGACTAGGTTGATTTGCAGATCTCTATGTATGCTCTCGTTTCGAAGGTACCAAGGGGCTCCAGTTATAGTGCGCAGAATTTTTGATATGCTGCTTTTTGACGCGCTTCGCCATAGCTCGGAGCCGTATGTCCGGATGGGCTTGATCACCGAGTTGTAGATGAGTACCTTGTGTTCTAGTTTAAGGGGGGAGTGGGCTCTGATTAGCCAGTGGAGACTAGCTGCCTTGAGCTTCATATTTGTAGTTTTTGCTTCCATGTGCCTACGCCATGTGAGCCGCCTGTCCAGGTGAATTCCCAGGTACGTTACCTCGCTAGCTTGTGGGACTGGTGTGTTGTGTAGATATGAAGTAGGGCATGTTTGTCGATTGAGCGTGAATGTTACATGTTTGCTCTTGTCCTTTTTGATACAGATGCGCCAGTCTGCAAACCATGTTTCCACGAGTAGTAGGTGCCGAGCTAGTTGCGCAGTTGCTTCCATTGGAGATCTGGATCGGCTGAGGATCGCAGTATCATCGGCGAACGTATGCGTAGTTAGCTGGGAGTTAATGGGTATGTCCGATGTAAACAGGAGATAGAGGACAGGGCCCAGAACGCTACCTTGGGGAACACCAGCGTTGATGTTATGTTCGTAAGACATACTGTTGTTGCATCTAACTGTGAAGGTACGCTTGTAGGGGTACGTCTCCAACAACTTGTGGGTGTTTTAAGGCAGCAGTTTCTGAATTTTGAACATAAGTCCATCAAGCCAGACTCTATCAAAAGCTTGAGCTACATCCAAGAATAATGCAGAGCAGTATTCACGGTTTTCAAAGGCAGTGCGTATTTCCGTTGTGATTCGGTTCACCTGCTCAATGGTTCCATGCTTCTTTTGGAATCCGAATTGATGAGTAGGAATGATGCCATGGAGATTTATGTAAGGCATAAGACGTAGCAGAAGCACCTTTTCAAAAAGTTTGGATAGGGTGGTTAGCAAACTTATGGGCCTGTAGGAAGCTGGTAACGTTTTATTTTTTCCTGGCTTGGGAACCATTATTACCACTGATTTTTTCCATTGTGTAGGGATATAGCCAAGCTTAGCAATTGCGTTGAAGAGCTTGCAAATAAGGTTCAGCGCACATCGAGGCAGACTGAGACGACTGATCATCTTGGAAGTAATCATGTCGTGTCCAGGCGATTTTCCAGGGGTTAATTCCTTAACCGTCTTTGCTATTTCATCTGGCCAAAAACAATTAACTTCAGCGGTGCGCAATTTCTACCTGACAAGGAGAGGATGAAAGTGTTTGTAGGCAGATTTGGCTGAAACACCTTTTGCAGGTGGTCAGCTAAGGTGCGGGCTCGTTGTTCACCGCATCGGGACCAATTTCCATGGGCATCTCGCAGTGGTGTGACAGCCTCTGTTGGTGCCTGATGGTGTCGGTGGGCTTTCCATAAAGAGTGTTTTGCGCTAGTTGGTGATAGCTGCTCAATGTATTCGTAATGTGCATTTTCTTCCTCTAGCTTGAGTGTTCTGCTGAGCAAACGCGTCGCTGCTTTTAGTTTTTGTTTCAAGGTCAGCGATCGGTGCTTTTGCCACTCTCTGCGCAAGCGTCGTTCTTCAAGCACCAGGTTCTCGATATCTCTGTTTGTTAGGTTGTATCTCATAGGAGCAGGGGGTCTGGTGGAGTTGAGACTGTTGCTGCTGCAACTAGGGTCGATACAAGCGAGCCGTTCAGGTTGTCAATGTCTGTTTCGGTGTTTGGTAATCCTGAGGCGTCGATATGAGAACAGACATATCTTCAGTATTTGACCCAGTTAGTTTGGTTATTTGTAAGCCTATAAGGCTTCTCAATTTACCGGGGCTGCTCTAGATAGCTAAAGATGACTAGAAACTGATCTGAGGACAAGTCTGTGAGGTCAGGAAGCTTCTTTGGGTCTGCTGGCCAGTATGTAGGTCTACCCGGTGTAACGTAGTTTAGCTTTCGGTTTGGCTTGGTGATTGCATTGTAAAGCTGCTTCCCTTTGGGCGCGACCAGGCGAGATTCCCAGTGTGTGTGTTTTGCATTGTAGTCGCCTACTGCGACAAAGCGCTCTCCTAGCGTATTAAAATACTCCATGAAGTTGTCTTCTGTAAGTGTGAACCGCGGTGGGCAGTAAACTGCTGCAAGTGTGATAGGGCCAAACGTGTTCTGGGGATAGTGCTTGAGCCGAGATCTAATTAGTATTCCAGTACCCCCATGGGCTTTGTCATCTGGGTGGTTAGTGGAGTAGAATTTGAATCCAGGAATTTGGAAGTTGTGTTTATTTGTTAAGTGTGTTTCAGAAAGCAACATAACATCAATATTTTTGTTGTTTAGGAACTGTGTTAGTTCCAGCCTGTGCTGTGAGACGCCATTGGCGTTCCACGTAGCTATTTTTAGGGAAGCCATTTTTTTGATTTGCTGGATACGAGTAGCTGTATCAGCGTGTTCTGGTTCTTCATAAGCTCTTTCAAAGTGGTTTGCATGAATGACATGAACTTCTCCAGGCTTTGTTGGAGTGCAGACATCATCGCTTCCAAGCTACTTGGCGGGTATTTGGGTGGGAGTTGGTCCTTTGGTAGGCGATTGGTGGGCGGAAGTTTTTTTTGGTTTGCTGAATCGTAGAATGTTTTGGTGTTTGACTTTAGAGCACTTTTATATGAGGTGTTTGAGTCAGTACGTGAAGTAGGCTGATGTTGCGTTTGGGAGGTGGTTGATCTGGTTGATAATTGTGTGTTAGAGTGGGACCTTGGCGATGGCGTGTGCTTGTAGAGGCGATTTTTAAGCTCTTTGTAGACTACACAGCCGCGCCAGTTTGCTGTGTGGTTGTCACCGCAGTTGCTGCACATCTTAACTGAAGTGTTTTGTTTGTTTTTTGTACAATTCGCAGTACTGTGTGGCTCACTGCAGACAACGCAGATTGACCTCAGAGTGCAGTAGGCCTTGGTGTGGCCATATTCTTGGCAGTTTATGCACTGCACTGGTTGACTTCTTTTGTGCGGCTCTTCCACAGTGATTCGACGGTGGAGCAGGGTTGTAGTTTGTATATCGGGTGCACTTCGTTTCGCTTGACCATTTTAGCTTCAGGCCCCAGCTCTACTTTGAAGAGTGGCTGAGGTTGTTTATTCCTGTTCAGGATGTTAATCACTGATTTGGCATAAGTTTTTAGCTTTTAATGCTGCAGTAATTTCATCAGGCGTCACAGTGGGTTCAATTCCTTTTATTATAACTTGGAGTCCCTTGGCGCTCTTAAGTTGGTATGTGTAATATGTTTTCCAAGCATCGTCCAGATATTTTGTTACAGCCCGATGGCCAGCTTCGGTTAGTGTTAGGATCCTTGTTTCGCTGATGTTGCCTTTTGTTAGGGGTACGACATGGAAATTGTTCTCGCCAATGAGTGCGACTATTTTGTTGACCAGTGCAGTTGTTATTTGCTCGCGGACGTAGATTGGCGGCGTTTTTGTATTCTTCTTCTCCATTTCTGGCACATCGATTTGGTTCGCTGAGGTATTGTCTAATAGAGCGAATCTATTTGAGTATTGTCCCTCAGATTCGCTATTAGTAGCGTTGTTGCGGTTCATTTTCGACTTGTTGCCGCTTCCTATATTCTGCGGGCTCAGCTTACGCTTGATCTGTATGTACCGATCGATACCAGTTTGCACCAGTTGCGCTGCTCGAGCTTGTTTTGGTTCCGTTCCACTGTTGTTTTTGTTTTCGTTGCTATAATTGTGCAGTGAGAGGAGGCGTAGAAGGCTTTCGGGTTGACGTCGTCGGCTCAACAGAGACAGAGGCTGTTGTTTTTCATTAATTTTTGTTTAAGAGTTTTATTTAATTCTAATACTATGTTATCATTACTTCCTTTGGTTATGGTAAAATGCTTGTCCTTTATAATCTCAATTGTCTCATCTAGCATATTTGCATACCGTTCAAGCAAATACAAAATATAGTTATCTAGTTCAAGGGCCAATGATTTTCCAATTCTGGTCTGCTTGCGTGTTGCTTTCAAGATTGGGTAGCACACATTGATCTCCATCTTACTTTTGCTTAACATTTAAATATTCCTGGTTGCTCATTTTTTTCGTTGTTGTTGTTGTTATTATTGTAGCTAGCGCTAACAGGTAGTTTATAGACAGCAATAGGTAACTGAGATCAATAGGTAGCAAGTACCGAATTTATATAGCCAGTGAGCGAACTCGCTCAATGCATGTTTGAGAACACACCCCACCATTTCCACTAGAGCATGATGATGTAGAGAGAGAGAGGGATAGAACATTCAACTCTCATATTCATGATCATGTATTCTTTCGTTTTATCTCATTGCACCCCACCTCCTATGTTCTTTTGAGAACACGCCCTCGCTCTTTCCAATGGATCTCCACTAGAGCATGACAATGTAGAGAGAGAGAGAGAGAGTGGGAGGGATAGAACATTCAACCCTCATTTCATGTTCTCTGATTGGAAAGTTAGTAAAAAATGGAGTGAGAGATGGCCACAGTTGAATGTATTAAATTGTTTTTGTTCTCTAACATAGTTAAAGTTAATATTTTTTCCCAAGTATTTCACAACTTCTTTAGGTGGTTGTAAATTCCCAAAACTATCAAAGTAGTGTATGCTCTTTCCGTTTTTATTATAAGCTACCCAATGTGTACCATATTATGTTGAATCGTCCAAGTTGACGATACCCGATTCAAGAATCCATGGGGAACTTGGAAGTGAATCTCTCATAAATACACCTCTTAAATGCGATATACGTTTTCGAGCAAACTTTTCAATGTCAAAATTAGAAAGTGCTCTGTTGGGTAGCTTATCTATTAGTTTTTTTTTTTCCATAATCCATAACCTTTTTTATAAGGTTTAAGAAACATACCATTTCCCACATGAATACTCTCCATTTTCTTATTTTGTCGCTTATCTCTTCCAACTGTTTAGGCCATGGATTTTAAAAAAAATTCATGGTCTTCTGTGTTTGTAGGAACGCAAATGTGCGTAACAGACAGAAGGAGTCATCTCCGACCCCATAAACTACATATACGAGCCCCAACCACTATTAATTCGAACAGCATGTGTTTTTTGCAGTGTGGTATGTTCAACACACGATATTTTCGAAAATGTTACAGATTACGTATGCCAATTTATTTTTTCTAAAAGAGAATTTTATTCTCTTTACGATAATAAAAAAATGTTTCTTGTATTTCCAACAACAACAAAAATATGAGTACTTTATTCAAACCGTAGTCTTAAGAGATATGAAAAGAGTGACCACTATTAATTCGAACGCTGCGCAAGCAAAGCAAAAGCAACCAATGTAACGGAATCACTATCTTACTATAATCTACAAATAACAACGCATTGCAGAATGCAAAAAAATTTAAAATTACTACAGATCAGTCAAAGTTTAGCAACGATGGCACGTGGCAAGCCTATTTGCACCGAAATCAGAGTGTTGATTAAAGATTATTATAAATCTGGGCAGACAATTACAGAAATAAGCAAACAATTAAATTTGTCTAAATCTTTGGTGCATTTGGTGATACAATTGTTCAAGAAAACTGCGAACATTGAAAATAATATCGCAAATAAAAGGCCGAACATCAACAATAACACCCCCTGACAAAAGGGAACTGACCAAAATTATTTAGTCTGATCGTCAGAAATCATTAAGTAATTTGGCTTCAGTGTGGTCTCAGAAATTGGCAAAACTGTCAAGCGAGAATGTACGCGACTGCAGCTTAAAAATATTGGAAATTGATTCTATAAAGTATGTTTTGTTATTATTTAGATATCATACCCAATAACTTATCTGACTCGTAGGCCAAGGAAAAACCCTTGCTTAACAATAGGTTCGTGAGAGGATGTCTTGGAGTCAAAGGCAATGGGACACCATCATATTTAGCGATGAAGCTACATTCAATGTACGTGTAAGTGTCGGCGATACGAGAAAACGCGTCATCCGTACAAAGACAGAATCATACCATAAAGACTGCATTGTATTGAAGGATCGGTTAACGCTGAAAAATATATTAATATTTTGGAAGAAAGTTTGCTGCCATCAATACCAAAACTGGCAGATTGTGGTGAATTAACTTTTCAGTAGGACGGAGCATCATCGCACACAGCCAAAACAACCACAAATTGGCTGCAATATAAGCAAATGGAGGTTTTAGATTGGCCAGCAAATAGTCCAGATCTAACCACCATAGAAAATATTTGGTGGATAATGAAAAGAAAGCTTCGAAAGCCACAAAGGAATACTTCTGACCTTTAAATTAAGTTGCAAGATATGGGACTCGATTTCTCGAAAACATTACGAAAACTGGTTAAAATCAATGCCAAAACGTGTTAAGTATGTAATACAGGCCAGAGGTGACGTTACACAATTCTAATATTAATTAATTTGTTATATTAAGCAGCGTTCGAATTAATTGTGGAAATGTTTTCTTATCTCTTAAGACTACGGTTTGAATAATGTACTCATATTTTTGTTGTTGTTGGAAATACAAAAAACCATTTTTTATCTTCGTAAAAAGAATTAAATTCTCTTTTAGAAAAAATAAATCCGAAATCTGTAAAAGTATCGAAAATATCGTGTGTTGAACATTTCACACTGCAAAAAACACATGCTGTTGGAATTAATAGTGGTTGGGGCTCGTATTCTGAATCAATATCAACAGCCGAGTCGATTGAGCCATGTCTGTCTGTCCGTCTTTCTGTCTGTCTGTCTGTCCGTCTGTCCGTCTGTCTGTCTGTCCGTCTGTCTGTCTGTATGAACACCTGGATCTCAGAAACTATAAGAGCTAGAGTCTTCAAGTTTTGTGACAACATCCGTGTATGTTGCAGTCTCTCAAAGTTTTTTTTGAAATTTGGCCACGCCCCTTACCGCCTCTGTAAATCAGTAATAAAAATTTAATATACACAATATACACCCAACAACAAAAGTTGTACATCTCACATGACAAATACCTTTTCACGGGTGTTTTCTGAAAATTCCATTTTAATCGGACTAAAAATAAGTGAGATATGATCCGAATTAAACTCAATTTGAACGTATACTTATGCGCATATTAAGACCTAATTTACGCATCATACCAAAGTTCGAATCGTCGGACACACAGCATTTTACAAATCTTTTTATTTGCATAGAATGGTAACAGAATTAGCTCAGAATGCAACTTTGCCGAACGATCTACATATTAGGCAGTGGCTTAGTGGTTAGAGTGGCGGGCGGCAATTCTTAGAGAATCAATCCGCTTGTGCGGTGAGTTCGAGTCCTAGCGGCGGCTGGTGCATTTTTCTATTTTAATTACTTTTTTTATGTTGTATTTTTATTCATATAAACTAAAAGGAAAACAACAGACGTAAACTACACCCGCTGCCTAAATCCTAAATTATTTAATTAAATTTCAATAAAAATAGTTTCCCAAAACAAATTTCATATTTTTATGCAATAGCAATCAATGTATACGAATGTTAAAGCGGGACGCCGATACATGCATGTCTGCATTTGCACATTTATATTTCGGCGTCCCGCTCTAACACGCATCAATTGCCGCATTCGGCACACATACGCAACTGTCAGATTTGTGCAACATTCGGCAAAGTTTATAAAAGTGTTCTAAATATGTTGTGAACCAAAAAAATTAAAAATTATTGTTTGTTAAGGTTTTAAATTATTTAACAGAAAAGAAAGAAAAAAAGGAAAACATGTCACACATTAAACGTGGCAGCAATCGAGCCCGAACACTGCTACAACATCATTGGTCTTCGAATCCAGCACACACTCCGCTAAGCTACTACACAAATTCCGCAGCCGCCACTCCTGTTTGGCATTATGCAAAAATGCATGCACCAACTTATTGCCCTCTCACTCTATCTAATGCTAATACTTCTTGTCTATTCTTCTTTGCATTGTTTGTGTTCTTCTTCTTTCTTTCAATTGTATTTGTGCGTGTCGTTCGAATTAAATAATTAGAATATAAAATTTATATTTTTAAATGCTTTGTAATTATTTTAAAAATACCAACATTTTCATTATAAATAAGGGAAAATAAATGATACACGGTATACCATGATAATTCATGGCCTTCTAGCACCTGACTGTAGCGTTCGACTGGTTTTTTCCTGTGTTTGCATTGGCGATTGCTTAAGCAATAGCAGCACTACCAGAAGCAAGACTGCGTATAGCGCTGAGAGCAGTTAAAATGGGAACAAGTGGTAAAAAGCCACCAATTTTTGGTACATTAATTACCCTAGGAACTTTTATTTTTTTTCTGACCTCCAATTGATTTTGTAACTGCTTTGCGTGCAATCCAAATTGCATTCATCAAGTCTAATGGCTTCTTTTCTTTTGACGCTCGAATACCTGACTTGATAACATGTGAAATGTTCTTGTTTCGCAGTTTACAACGTCTTTTCTTATTCTTCTTCTTAATTTTTTCCTCTTCTTCCTTTTTCTCATACCCA
The DNA here is from genome assembly GCA_018151435.1 of Zaprionus africanus. NCBI lineage: Eukaryota > Metazoa > Arthropoda > Insecta > Diptera > Drosophilidae > Zaprionus > Zaprionus africanus. Next base: position 13,786 of record JAECXB010002054.1, read on the forward strand.
TTCCAAATTTCCTTTTTGCTTTCATTATATTTGTGACAAATTATGCTGACGATTTTTCTCCTAAACCAGAGTCTTTTGCATTTACACGTTCCCACGCCCTGTTTATCAACTCTTTATCAGCCTCGTGTCGTTTACTGAAGTCTTAATGTTGTGAATAAGCGATATCGTGTATTCTACAAGCTTCGTCCAGTATATTTATTCCTCGATCGCCTCGTGCCAAACGTTTAGATAACTTCGTACCAGGACCACAAAAATTATAACCAGTTAGATGAGCTTCAAACGGTAGCCCATTAATTATTTTATTTCTAACACCACCGCCTCGCTTCAAGTTTGAATTAAGACTAGAACAATTATAAATGCGTTTACCCATTTTATTTGATGTTTAATCGATGAGCATTCTGATTGAATGAAGTAAAGTGTGTGAGTCACAATGCGTTTAATAAAACAAAAACAAGATATTTGTATTAGAAACATTGAGAGTAGTAATGATGGTCAATCACTATCCCAAAGATTACCACGTCATAGCCCCCTCTTACCTAATACAATAAGAGCACTTGTTGTTGGACTATCCAACTGTAGGAAATCTAATCTAATGCTCGCCTTAATCGAGAGCCCAAACGGTTTAAAATTTGAGAACATTTATCTATTCTCAAAGAGTTTGTATCAACCCAAGTACGAGTATTTGGAAAAACTAGTGAAACCGATAAAAGGTATGGGGTACTATACTTTCTCGGAAAATGAAACAGTTTTACCACCCAACGATGCTAAAAATAATTCAATTATGATTTTCGATGATGTTGCATGTGAAAAACAGAATAATATCCGTTCATATTGTATTTCTACATGGGTCGTCATAATAATATTGATTCATTTTACTTGTGTCAAACCTATACACATATCCCGAAACACCTTATTCGTGATAACGCAAATACGATAATAATGTTCAGACCAGATGATTAAAATATGCGACATATTTACCGAGATCATATCAATACAGTGTTGGAATGATAAATATGGGTTTCTGTTAATAAGCAAAGATAATGATCAATTCATAGTCAATTAAGATTATGTATATAATAGGATATATTGGTTGAGTGAATGTTATTATTCCTAGTATATCATTAGATTTCAAAATGGTTAGATCATTCACACTCACATTAAATGGGAGTGAACCCATACTTAACACAAATTTTTTTCCGTCAATAGAACTGAATGGTAGTGAATACGAGTGTGCACTCATTGATTTTCACATGTATAATTCTATACCCAATGTCGATGATAGTAATAACTTCTTTCATATTGGTGACAAGATCATTGAAATTCCTATAGGGTCATATGAACTAGAAGATATCTATGATTTTATAAAAAACCAATTAATAGCAGATGGTCTTGATAACACATTCAGAATAGAAAGCAATAATAACACACTTAAAGTGCATATTACCACAAGCACACACCCTATTTATTTTGATAAAAAAAGATCAATTTGAAATTCGTTTGGATTTAATAAGATTAATAAATAACATATGTTTCTGATCAGCCTGCAAACATTTTGAAAATAAATACAATACGTTTGGTGTGTAATATTGTGAGTGGTACATATATCGATAGTGGTCAGGATCAAGCGTTATATGAATTTGGTATTAATGTACCGCCTGGCTATAAAATGAGTGTAACCCCTAATAATCTCATTTATTTACCTGTCAACACTAGAGAGATAAGATCTCTTTCTATGCATATAACTGATCAAAACGGTGATTTAATAAATTTGCGAGGTGAAAAATTTACAATTCGTATTCATTAGAGACTAATACAATGATTGTATATAATAAAAGACCTGTAACTTACATTCCACAATCCACTTCCATTCGAAAAGTTAAACGAAGAGGTTCAAAGGGTAAAAAGAAACACACAAAAAACCATAAGAAACATTAAAAAATAAATTGATTCTAAAATCATTGGGATGCAAACTTCGTGTTTAATATCAAAAGAAAATATTAATATAGAGAAATCATGATGATGAATGAAGTATTAGCTGTTCATTGGAAATTCGTTTCAATGGTGCCACGGCGACCATTACAAGCTGAAAGTATAATGAATTATTATGATAAACTTGCCCTACGTTTTTATACCCTTCGACCATTGAAAATGGTCAAAAAAGGGTATACTAACTTTGTGCAAATGTATGTAACAGGGAGAGGCAGTGGGAGACCCCACAAAGTATATATATTCTTGCTCAGGATCACTAGCCAAGTCGATTAAGCAATGTCTGTCTGTCTGTCCGGATGTCTGGATGTCTGGATGTCTGGGTGTCTGGATGTCTGGATGTCTGTATGTCCAGATGAACACACAGATCTCAGCTATTATAAAAGCTAGAGACACCAAATTCGGTATGAAGGTTTCTGTTGATCCGGGACAGGTGAAGTTTATTTCAAATGTTCGGTGCCACGCCCCCGCCCACGCAAATCAAAATTTCATCTCTTAAGCTGACTTGCGAGCGACATATAAAAGATACAACATTCTGAGTAAGACTATACTTACCTAATTATAATACCGACATAACGTCAAAACTCCAATCCGATCGGGCAACAAACACAGAAGTTATTAAACAAAAACCTTGTTCGTTTTGATTTTGAATACAGACCAGCAAGCTGTGACGTCATTGCAATGCTCATGTAGGAAAGAAAAGGAAAGAAATGCTAGCGCCATCTGTTGTTTTTCTCTTATTTTCTATGCACACGCATTTTCCATTCAAACGCACACACACACATACATACATTTGTGCTTGACCAAAGAAATGATACACGCATATACACGTATTCATACACAGACGCATATAAAGGGTTACGTTACGATATTTCTATTAAGTAGAAGTATTGTACAATTATAGACTCTTTACGTTTCAAAAAGGTCGAAGGGTATCCCACTGTCGCGTGCCGCTCGACTGTTGCTCTTGTTTGAAATAAAGATTTTACATAAAACCAACTTGTTGTTATTATTATTGTTTAACTGCTTAGCAGATATTGTTGTTGTTGTTGTTGTTCAGCTGTTTAGCTGTTAAGCAGATATTGTTGTTGTTTAGCTGTTTAGCAGATGTTGTTGTTCAGCTATTTAGCTGATTTCATTGTTTAACTGCTTAGCTGATTTTATTATACACTACACCTAACCACCCTCGGTTCATAAAAAATAATAAGGATAATAGACGACGACGATGACAACAGGTTGCAGTGTTTTGTTATAACAGATTAACATGTTGTGTTAGGGTGTCCTGGCCTGCCAAATATGGTATAACCCTCGTCAGCGATCCTCATGTGTTAAGATTCACCTGCTGTCGACAACAAGAGAAGCTTTTTATAGTAAATTAACTGAATCCGAATGTTCGGAAGAATGTTATGCACATGCACATGCAATTGCTAACATTTTTGTTTGGGGTAGGAAAATTAAAGAGATAGAAACGGCTGAAAATAAAACAAATAAACAGAAAGCTCTATTAAAACGCTACAAAGAAGAGAAAGAGAACTCAGAAATTAGTTTATTTTATGCCGAAGTGGCCCTCATGACAAACTTTTATTAGAAAATTGTTTTTATTTATTTATAAAATAAAATGTATAAAATTGTAATTAAGAATGAAAACATTTGTTATTAGTATAAGTTTTCATATAAAAAAAATTTGAGATTAAAAAAATATTCAAAAATATCATATAAATTGTACTGTTTTTATTTATAAAATTTATTACATTTTAATTTAGAATAAAACAATTGTTATAAGTATAAGTTTGCATATAAAGAAAATTTGAGAATAAAGAAATATTTAAAAACACAATATAAATTGTTTTTAAATTTAATATTTATGATGTTTAAAGTTTGGGGGGTAATAATATATTGGATTTTAACGTCTTGTTATAGTTATTTATATCTCCTTCAATAAGTATAGTTTCATTTTCAGTTGAAAAGTGTTCATTGGTATTATTTACAATAATATTGGATATTAACGTTTGATTATAGTTATTTATATCTTCTTCATTTTTTTTTCCAGATTGAAAATGTTCATCATCATTATCAGCATAATTATCAATATCATCATCATCATCAATATCATTATAAATATTATTATTATGTTCTGGAAATAAAGTCGAAAAAAAATTTAAATTTGTTTATTTTCAAATATTTATATCATAAAATTACTCACCTTTATTTAAATTTCCCTTTTTGTTATATTTATTATTCTGTAAGATATAACATCATATTAAAATATTAAGAGAATGTTTCTAAAAAAGATTTCAAATTTCATATATATTTTCTGTCATGTTTATTAAACTATTTGATAATTTATAGTAGACTTATAACTACTCACATTCATAGGTATATTAACTATATCTTTCGAAATATTTTTTTCTAATCCCTCATAATAATCATCTAAATATTTTTCAAAAATTTCCCGTTTTGCTTTTAATAATTCATATGTTTGTTCTAAACGCTCTGCTTCATCGCTCTGCATTTCATTTATCTCATAGCTTATGGTATGTCTTTTTCGATTTCTATTATTATTAGCAGCTGCTCCAGCTTGTCTAGCCAGCTCTCTCATTTCCTTCCTCTCTTTAATCAGCTCATCTTCTAAGTTTAACGAAGTAAAAATTTCGGCAAATTCTATACATGTTATTTTCAATTTTTGAGGAAACAAAGCATTTTCATCGTCCCGAACTTCTTGTTTTAAAGGAACTATTCTATAATGACACTTAATGCCTACATCTTAAAATACCTTTTCATTCCTCTTCGCCCCATCTGTATGCGTCCTCCAATATCTAACACCTTTGCCATTACGTTTTTAAATACAGTACTCTCCTCTAAGACCTCAATTTTGAGATCTACCTTGAGGAACTGCGTAGAATTAGGATAGCGGAAGTATAAATGATAATTTAGGTCCATATCAGGATTTAAAACTAATTGTACTCGTTTTGAATAAACCAGCACAATAGATATTATTATTGATTGTAAGAGGATTTTAAACATATTTCTAGAGAGTATATGCTAATGCACAATTGTCTAAAGTTTTCAAAAATGTCTGTCAATAGCAGAACATCAGTTTTCAAGTACAACTCTAAATAATCTTTTAGAGTTGTACATGAAAACTTGTTCCAGACATCTTGTGCATGTGCATAACATTCTTTCGAACATTCGGATTCAGTTAATGTACTGTAAAAAGCTTCACTTGGTGGTAGAGAAGTTTCTTCAAGTATATGAACTGAAGTTAAATGTTCGTAGGGAATGACACCCTTTTTACGCATTAATTGAAACTTCGATTCGGATTCAAACATTTTTCTGGTATCGGACATTTGTGAGTCATCTAGGTTAGACGCTAATTTATTTAACGAATATGACATGAAACGGAAAGAATCTCGAAAACGAATCTCTAAATTCTTTCCATCGGACATTGGAAACTGAAATGTATTGCTCCTTATTGAGGGGCACTACGCAAAGTTGTCCAGGTATTTTTGCCAACTCGTTAATAAACAAGTGACAATCATACCTAGTGAAATTGTGGAAAAATACTGGTATGAAACTAGGTACTCTATATTTTAAGTTGCAGGAATTGTGTGGAGCACCCCTGAATTTGCCTGTAAAATGGCAATGATCTCTAACTTTATCTTTTAACAGGGGTGCTGCACATATAAAACAATTCTTGCTCTCCTCAAACTCAACTTCGTCAACAAAAGACATTTTTAAGGGGACATTTTTCGATAAGTACCTATCATAGATGTCTGAGAGATTTTTAGCTAAGCTTTCTATAAATTTGGAACTTGTCCTCTGACTTGTTTCTAACTTAAAGCTACTTAACTCATTATTATATGCACACTTTATAAGGTATGCATATGATATAGGTAAATGCAAATTTATGTCTATTATATTATCACTCACACTTTCATTTTTCGGTTGAAGAATGGCTTCGAAATCGGCGTAGACGACGAATTGTACCTTCACTTCCTTATGATAGTTCTTATAGCGAAGAACTGTATTTCGTCCAGTGGGAAGTTGGCACACCTTCTTGCTGCAGATCTCATGATGACGAGCAGCTGCTGCCTCACTCGACGAATGAATTAAACAAATATTGCAGAACCATTGTCTGCACTTGTGAGCCACAGCCTGTGATCTCACCAATCTGTGAAGAAGAAAATATACAAATCAAATTAGTACAATACATATATTTTTTGTTTTTCTATGTGTGTGTGTGTGTGTTTTTTTTTTTTAATGCCATTTATTGTCTAATGTTAAGATTAAATTTACAGTAAAATAGGGAGAATAAAGCTAAGCTTAAGTGTAGGTATAGTTATGGCTATATACATCAGAAATATGGAAAAAGAATAGAAAAGAAAAGTTATGCTCAGAACTCCAGCGGTACTGCCGCGAAGCATTGCTACGCAGGGTCTGAGCGGATGCCTTCTAGGGCACCTCTCCTGTAAGGCGCTGCCTTTCCACGCTCCGCAGCGTTTTCAATGGTTTTTGTTTCCTTTGGCCAGATCTGTGCCCCATATATCATGGTTGCCTACAGTACTTCCATTAGAAGTCGCCTCCTTGCTTGTCTGGGTCCCCTTGTCTTGAGCATTATGCTGCTTAGGACTCTCCCCAGTTCAGCTGCTCTTGCGCTCGCATGGCTTAGATGCTCTTTAAAAGAAAGCCTTGTGTCGAGATAGACACCCAGGTACCTGATCGCTCTCACCGACTGTATGAACGTAGAGCCAACAGTCAGTTGTATATTTTCTACAACGTTCCTGCTGCTCATGAGCACAGCTTCCGTCTTGTGGTCCGCTATGTGAAGACCCGCTCTAGGTAGCCACTCTCTAATGGTGGATACTGTGGTCTCACACTTCTCCTCGGCTTCATGGATATGTTTGGCCACCACCACTACAGCAACATCATCAGCGAAGCCTACCACGGTGGTATCTAATGGAAGGGGCAGCCTTAGTATGCCATCGTACATCGCGTTCCACAGTAGTGGTCCAAGGACTGAGCCTTGTGGAACACCTCCGGTTACTCTGTAGCTCCTTTCACCTTCCAGAGTGTGGGACCGCAGTATCCGGTCCTTGAAGTAGCTTACTACTATGCGCTTTAGGTACTCTGGGACGTTAAACCCGGTTATTGCATCAAGTATTTTTGTCCAGCTTGTCGTGTTGAACGCATTTTTGATGTCGAGCGTCAGCACAATGCAGTATTGCTTGGAACCACCTTTCCATCGGGTTCCCTCCAGAGCTCTGCCCGCTATTTCAACAACTGTCGAGATGGCGTCTAGCGTAGATCGCTGTTTCCTGAACCCGAATTGCATCGGAGCGAGGTCACCAGCTTTTTCCAGTAGCTTTCCTGCTGTATCTATGAGGCAGATTGGCCTACATGATGATGGCTGTCCAACGAGTTTGTTGGGTTTTGGAAGCAACACCAACTTCTGGACTTTCCATCTGTCTGGAAAAGTTCCTTCCTGCAAGCACATATTGAACAGGTCCACAAACGTGCATGGGCTGAGCTCAATGGCCAGTTTGAGCACTTTGTTCGGGATAAAATCGGGTCCTGGCGCCTTTTCTTCTCCTATTTTTCTCGCAATGGCTACTAGCTCCTCCACTGTCAATTCGTGTCCGGGCGGAATAGTGATGTTCTCGGTTGCCGGCTCCATAGAAATCGGTGGCATCGGTGGGAACAGAGACATGACTATCGTCCTCATGACGTCAGGTTCCATAGGGGGGGCAGACTTTACGGCTTTTAGTTTCTTTACCGCCACTTTATAGGACATTCCCCAGATGTCGTTTTCCGCAGCGTCGCACAGTGCCAAGAAGCAGGATAACTTGCTGGTGCGTATTGTTTTCTTAAGAACCCTACGGCAGGTTGAATATTCAACCCGGAGGGCCGCAAATTCTGGCTTTCCCTTTGATCTCTGATAGCGTCTTCGGGCTGCAATGCAAGCTCGCCTAGCATTCGCTATCTCCTCTGTCCACCAGTATACTGGATTATGGTGCCTCCTGTAGCCTCATTTTTTCTCCATGCTGCAGTTGCACGCCACCTCTAGAGCTCCCATCAGGGAATTGGCTGCCAAATTTGCATCACCGGTTATTTGGGGTGGGTTAAAGGCTGCTTCGAAGTCATTTCCTCTCAGCGTATCGGCTTTATAGCCAGCATATTGCTTGTGGTGAGTCCTTGGGTGCTGCAAGGATCCTATGTCGATTACAATGGCTAGGTGATCGCTTGCGGTGTAGACATCGCTAAGACTCCATCTTGTCTGCCTGGCAAGGGCGCTGGAGGTGAACGCAAGATCGATAATGGATCCAATTCCTCCTCGACTAAATGTGTTGCTCCTTCCTGTGTTGAGCAGTACGATATCGAGAGCTGCGAAAGCCTCAAGCAATGCTCTCCCCCTCGCGTTAGTTGACGGGCAGCTCCATTCCTCGGACCATGCGTTGAAATCTCCTGCTACCAGAATGTTTTGCCTACCACTTGCTTCGTGAGCAATTCTGTCTAGCGTGTTTTCAAATCTTTGGAGCGAAAGACTGGGAGCGAGGTAGCAGCTGTATATCCAATGTGTTCCGATTTTTGCTCTCAGAAACCCATCTTCCTTCGATACAGCATCCAACTGGAGATTGAGTCCTCCGCATATCCATACGGCAGCGCATCCCGAAGAGTCTGTTACGTACTGGCTCGTGGATGGGTGTCTCTCTCTTCTGTAAGGCTCGCTCAGAATACATACATCGATCTTGAGCTCGCGTACGGTTTGGGCTAGGAGATCCTGCGCCGCTCTGCAGTGGTTGAGGTTGACTTGGAGGAACCTTAACATTTGCAGTTTTTCAGTGCTTCTTTGAAAAAGAAGACCGCTGCACGGTCTCCAAGAGCCTTGCCAACTGCATCCTCTACTTCCTTGGTGCTGTGGACTCGGGCTTTGCTGAGTCGTTGTAGAGGACCTACGCTTGCCGTCTTGCAGATGGCCTGGACATCCCCGCTCAGGTGCTGAAGTGTAGGGTCGCCTCTTACTGATTTCAGTAAGTCGGCGTGCCAGTCAGTCAATTGCGTCCTGTCGGCCCCTCCTGGATTGTGGGTTCTGCACTTTCGTCCAAACATTCCCTTTGGGCTTCGTTTGCTTAGTTTCTCTACTGCCAGTGGCAGCTTGGGGAAGATAAGCCCCGGTGGAAGGTCTGGCAGCACCCTTCGCCTTTTTGGGCGGCGTCTTTCGGTTCTCCGATAGTGACTCCCTCGGTCTCTTGGGAGTGCTCTTGCGAGGATCACTTTGGGTGGCGCTTAGTCCTCCAGTTTTGGTGCTCGTTTGGGTGGACTTGCTTGCCCTCGTAGTTTCCACTTGGTTGCTTGCTTGTGCGCAAAGCGTATCGGCCCTTTTTTGGATGCTCACTAGGTTGGTGATTTTATCCTTCATTAACTGGTTAATGTGGCGCTGCCCCTTCAGAAAAATTGTTGCGGATAGTCCTTCAAGGACGCTTCCCATTTTGAATAATGCATCGCTCAGTGATTTAGGCTCGTAGTTTCCCTGGCCTTTACATAGAGACGTTTGCAAACAATTCTGCGGTGTCCGTTGCAGAGTTGCTCTTCTTGCGAAGGGGTCAGTTTCCTGCTCGATGTCCATGTTAAGCCCAGGGGGGGCAGGGCCCACCGCTGGACTGTCCATTTACTACTGACAGTTTATGCGTAAGCGTCTGCGAAGTGGAGGAACCAGATTAGAAAAGATCCCACGTGGGCCTAGGCTTTGGTCGTTGGAGGTTTGTTCCGCCTCTGCTCGGACACCAGAGCCTCTGCTTAGGCACCTGGAAGGTGAGAGGTTGATATTCGGTCTGTCCGCGACCTTTTTGACTTTATTCTTTTTTAATCTAAGACTTCTATTTAAATTCAAATTCGAACGCTTCGCGCCCAAGTGTAGCAACTATCTGGCATCGCCAGATCTTGCGATCGGCTTGCAACGCTGTCAGCTATTCTCTTATGAGTCTGGCAACTCCGTTGATCCTATCCGATCTGGCAACACTACCAGCTGTTTTAACAGCGGGGCAGCAACTATTTACGTTTAAAGCGTGTTGCAGAACTACAGCAGATTTTTCCGATGTGGCCTCACACAGTCTTCCCAAATCTCTGGCCTCGTTCACGATGTTAAAACGAAAAAAATCGCGGAGCGGGAAAACAAACACAAACACACACATGTGTGTGTG
>JAECXB010002067.1:0-12372 GCA_018151435.1 Zaprionus africanus
ATACATTTTTATGCTAAGTCATTTTTTGGTTTTATTTGTTTAGCTTTAGTAGTTTAAATTCATTTTATTTTCTTTTTTGTTGCTAATTTGTTTAATTATATTTGTTTTTAAAAACATATTTAATTTTAATTTTTGTTTTTCGTTATAGTTAACTTTGTATTGTGTAATGGTCGCCGTGGCACCATTGAAAGGAATTTCAAAATTTTTTCGTTTTATCGCAATTCTTTTTGGAAGCGATAAAAATATATCTTATTGCAATTCTCTAAGTCATCAACCTTGCTTAGCAACATAATTACATCCATACAACACAATAGCAAGATCGCATCAAACTTGTTGCTTCGAACATTTTTGATGATGTTTGCTGTTGCCGAGCGTAATGTTCCCCTAGTTTCGAACCAGCATCCGCCAATTCGAGTTGCATGTCAAAGCTTTCAAGCGTATGCGTAAGGGTCATGTTCCGCTCAGATGCATCTTTGTCGGTGCTGAATTATAGAAAAAGCTCTTTTTGCAGAGATCCTGGTCTATAAATGTTGCTGCCCCCCTCTATTTGCCCTCTTTCTGATCGGTCGAATTCTAAGGTCAACTCCACGTCGGTTTGCACTCCGTTTGCTACACGTGTCGAGTATTTATTCGTGCGTCAAAACTTCGAAAAGTCTGTGAAAAAAATAGAACTGCGTATAGTGCGCGTATATGCAGTTCAATTAATTTCTGTGTCGGTGCATTTAAATGACCAAAAAAAAAAAAAAAAAAAACAGAACCAGAAATTACCAGACCGAAGACGTAACCTCACTTGCCACGCCCATTTTTCGGTAGAAGAAATCTGGAGACATCAGCCTTCCCGATCAGTTTTCGAGCCTAATTTTGTTTTCTTGGTGGTCAGCACAAGAAAAGGTATCCCACCCCCCTATATTTTGTTAATTTTGAAAATTTGACTAAAGCCTAGATAACCTGGTTGACACGAGTCCCAGTTACCCAGCCTGCACCAATTGACGACTTCGTAGCTCACATTTATGCAGGGGCTTCTGCTTGGTATTGGTGTGTGTTTGCCGAATTGGAATTGGACTTTTTGAAAGGCCAATAAACTTCGCCTACAGCACGCAGCGCTGTCGCCAAATTCTGTTCTACAGAACAGCATTGGATTTTTCTTTCTAGCATTGGCCTTGTTTAGTCTTAGTTTTAATTATCTTTGCTTGCACTCGGTCAGTGCAAATTTTCATTTGTATTTTTTTATATATATTTTTTTATTATATCCTGAGTGTAAAATCTATTTATCGCCGTGAACAGGGTATAACTGTGTGAAGCCAATCAGTGAAATCATAAAGCCGAAAATTTTTAAATATGATATGTGTGTGAGCATGTAAATTTGCATACATTGATTTCGATCAGATCGCAGATCAATTTTTGCAAATTGTATCAAATATCAAATAATTGCCAGTCCCGTAAAGATCAAATTGCCCATAACATGAGCCATTTGCAGAAATAGTGATAATAGGAACAATATAATAAAAGTGCTAAATTAACATAACAAAAAAATACACCAACACACATCTACATCTGCATCGTTGGAAGGCCTTTCATCGTGAAGATTCATGTAAGTGAAAATAACATATTATTTTATATTGCTTTAATATCATTGTTCTGAAATAATCTGTTTATTTTAATTGCTTTCTTTGGTTCTGCAAATATACATAATTTGTACGTACGTATATATGTATACACGCATGTGCAGCGGCAAAGTTTTACCGCCGGTTCAGTGGTCGTATTTACATATGTTTGTGTTTATGCTCAGCCTCTGATCATATACATGCAGGCATACATACATACCAAAGCTCGAGCTGTATATACATACTGACACTAAATTGTCTGCGTTGCAAACAAAGTGAAATCAATAATTATTTTCTCATTCCAATGCTAAATTATTTAATCTGACCATAGATAATATTAAACCCGACTAAAATTTTCAATTATATATGCATATGTATATATGTCTATATATGTCTGTAAATATATATAAGTTAAAAAGTTAGGATTATTTTTGGTTAAAAAAATAATGTTTTATTTAACAAGTTCAAGTTAAGACTAATTTACAATTATTAAATTAAACTCCATCAAACCTAAGGCGTCGCTCTGACGCTGCCGCTGCTCTGCTGGTTCTTGGCTTTCCCTCGATGTCATTGGCTGCGTTCGCTGTCGCCGCCGCTGTCGCTGCCGCTGTCGCTGTAGCTGCTGTTGGCCGGCGTTGGTTGCCGGTTGGTGCAATATGATCCTCCGCTGTAGAGTTCCTATGTGGCGCTCTGCTATTGGTGCTTCCGTGGTCTCGGCCGGTGCCCGCTGCATTTGGTTGTTGGCGGTCCCACGGTGGCTTAGGGTCGTTGACGCCTTGGTGTCACATGTCCGGTTATGGTGCGTTGTCGATCCCACGGTGGCCTGATTGGCATGTGCAGACTCAGCGCACGTGGCTGTCTGCACAAGTTGCACTTTTCCGATCACACGGTTATTGACTGGCGAATTCCAGGTTGTTATATTGTTGTTGTTCTGGAATTTGCGCGTGTGATGATATTGCCCTTTTTGTTGTTCTCTGCTACTTGCGCGTGTGGCGCTCTTATACTCTTATTACAGAGCTATGACATCTTGGGCCTTAACTCTTCCCTCTTTAAGAGCGAGTGTCCTCGCTCGCCACATACACTAAGACTGGTTCTGCATTATGTGACGTGGCAGGTGTTAACCGTTTCCCGTCTTCCAATTGAGATCCAGATGATTAATCCCGCTATGAGCAGTAGTAGGGTAGGTGATAGAGTGTAGCTGAGTGCTCTCTCTATTTTGGCATATTCCCCCAGCTTCTCCAGTTTGCGTGTGTTGTTTATGTTCAGCTCCTTTATCATCTGCAGCGAGAGAACTTCGTCGACTTCATTTTGTTCCCCTATTATTTGGAAGAGAGGGGCTTCTGGTTCTGCTGCAAAGATTTCTTCTGCTTTGTATACGGCTTTCCCAACCTTTACCGTGGAATTGTGGTACTGGATGATGTATGACCCTCTTAGCTTTACAGCTTTTTCGTCCAGTGTTACGATGCCGTTAAAGTCGTTGAGGAATATAGTACCTGGGAGTATCTCTTCGTGCTCTGGGATGTGCTGATTGTTAATCAGGGTGCATTCTGGTTCTTTCATTTTTAATAGCGCTGTAATGCAGGTGTTATTGCTTAGGTCTAATATGTTATCTAAGTTACAAATTGTCTTATCATTATGTTTTTGACATGAATTTTTGATTGCGAAGAGCTCTCGGTTACATTCAAGAATTTGTTGGAATTTTATATCGGCTATTGTCTGATGTTTTTTTATAGCTCTTATTTCTTTTGTCCTACAAGAGTCTTCGCTTATTGTGGGTAAACTTATGATATAGATTAGGTCTAGGCCGTTTGAAGCTAATTTTATTTCGGCAAATTCTAGTAATTCCTCAATATTGAAAAATAGTTTGTTCTCTCTTCCCAAATGCTGTTCTACTACGTCTATTTCTATTGCCGATAAAATAAATGAGTTTAGTGTATTTGATTTTGCCCAAGTTATGGCGTAGAGTACATTCGTTATTTCCTCCTTAATTAGTTGAATTTTATACTTTAAAATATTTGCGTTTTCATTAATTAATTGTTCAGAGTTGTGGATACTTTTTAATATTGTGTTGGTAACATTACCAATCTGGTTTATTTTTTCATTGATTAGTCTGTTAATTACGACTTGCTTATTGTTATTTTCAAGCTGTTCGTTGATTTTTCCCTGCAATACTTCGTGGTCGTGGTGGTCTGGAGTGCCAGCGAGCCACTTCCACGCTGAGCCGATAGCATTGATCGCTCGTTTGGTTTTTTTGAAGGCTTGAGCCTTTGGAGATCTCGCTTTACTTGCCTAAGCTCATAGAGGAGGTATGGATATAGAGGATGGGATGTGGGCAGGGATTCTATTGATTTTTCCAGGGAATTGTAAACGTCATCATATTTGGTTATGTTAAAGAGGTGGATAATTTTAAACGTTCCGTCTTGTTTGGCTGCCGGTCCCGTATCAATTGAGATGAGTTGTGAATTTGAATAATCGAGGACTGTCGTCGTTGCTAAACATGTTGGCAATAAGAATAGTAATAACATTTCGGCGTGTTCCCGCGCTGGTAAGGTTGGCAGCTTCCCGTTTTTCCCGCGTTGCAGCGACAGCGATTCGGGTGACTAGGGTACCTTCCCTACACCTTTCTTCTAGAAGATGCGCGTGCCTCTCCGGACGGACACTAGAGGGCTCACGGCGATTATTGGAATCCTGGTTTTTGTTCGAATGTCAATTCACTGACACTTGCGCACTCGTGGTTCTGTTCTTTGCGGCACTTCCGTGGGGGCGATTGCAATACCCAGTTTCGTACGTGTGAACTGTTAGTTTCGGGTGGTCCTTGCGCACTTGAATTTTTATAGACTTCCGTAACACATTTAGGGGCGATTGCAATACCTAATTATCGTGCACTTTAGATCGTTTACAAGGACACTTTGCGGACTCGCGTTTTGATAGGATTTCAGTGGAACTCTTAGGGGCGATTGCAATGCCTAATTGTTGCGCACTTTAAGGATCACTATTACTGTTCACAAGGATTACCGCTTTGACCCGAAACTTTTACGAGGATATTTATTTCATTGCGCGTCGCGAACTTCTACCAGGTCCCTGCTCGGGCGCCAGTTAAAAAGTTAGGATTATTTTTGGTTAAAAAAATAATGTTTTATTTAACAAGTTCAAGTTAAGACTAATTTACAATTATTAAATTAAACTCCATCAAACCTAAGGCGTCGCTCTGACGCTGCCGCTGCTCTGCTGGTTCTTGGCTTTCCCTCGATGTCATTGGCTGCGTTCGCTGTCGCCGCCGCTGTCGCTGCCGCTGTCGCTGTAGCTGCTGTTGGCCGGCGTTGGTTGCCGGTTGGTGCAATATGATCCTCCGCTGTAGAGTTCCTATGTGGCGCTCTGCTATTGGTGCTTCCGTGGTCTCGGCCGGTGCCCGCTGCATTTGGTTGTTGGCGGTCCCACGGTGGCTTAGGGTCGTTGACGCCTTGGTGTCACATGTCCGGTTATGGTGCGTTGTCGATCCCACGGTGGCCTGATTGGCATGTGCAGACTCAGCGCACGTGGCTGTCTGCACAAGTTGCACTTTTCCGATCACACGGTTATTGACTGGCGAATTCCAGGTTGTTATATTGTTGTTGTTCTGGAATTTGCGCGTGTGATGATATTGCCCTTTTGTTGTTCTCTGCTACTTGCGCGTGTGGCGCTCTTATACTCTTATTACAGAGCTATGACATCTTGGGCCTTAACTTATATATATATTATTATATATAATTACTTATAAATGTGGTATATATAGCTATATTTGTGTTTGTATATATATCTTAAATGCATTGCCTGTCAAATATTGGCCATAGTCATCATTAATTATCTGCAATTATTAAAATCAATGTTTGCGAACAAACAAAATCCCTCGCGCACATGAATACATACATACATACATATTGAATACGAAAGCTCACGCAATATTGATCAGCTGTTGCTCTAGTTCAATGATCGGCTTACACTACACTACAATACACTACACAAATTTAAGGAGAGTTCATAAATATTTTTTTTGTTCGATAATTCTGCACTGTTTAAGTATATTAAATATTAATTTAAAAAAAAAAATTATTATGAGCCTTCTGCTGTTACACCAATGAACAACAAAATAAGTACAATTTAACAAAATAAAATAGAAACACTTTATTACAATTAGCCTAGTCTTCTACTGATAGTTTTGGAAGAATTTCTTTTCGTTTATACAATTGCTATTTAGGGTCAAGAATGTGTTATGATTTAAGAAATAAACTTTAAGATCTATCATGAATCGTTGAATGTGTGATAAATTCCTGAAAACATGGTATAGTGAATAGGTAGACAATTCTGTTTTTTGGATACTCTCAGACTGCGAGCGTCGAACAACACTTCAGACGTCGCACTACACTAGATGCTTCCCTGTAAAAGCCTTCCTTTTATTTTTTCTCTTTTTGGCCTTGGTGTGTTATAATTGTTTCGGGAGTATAGCTCCATTTATATAGTTTCCGAGGAATCCTAAATAAAGTTTATGTACTGGAGTCGATGATCAGCAAAAACCCACCCCACCCCGAACGAGCTTAGGGAACCAGAGGATTCCGACCGCTGTACACATCCGACTTGTGAACTTCCCGTTCAGAGATTGAAAACCAGAACGTTTCAGTTGTAATTAGGCCATGGATTTTAAAAAAATTCATGGTCTACTGTGTTTGTTGGAACGAAAATGTGCGTAACAGGCAGAAGGAGGCATCTCCGACCCCATAAACGATATATATTCTGAATCAGTATCAACAGCCGAGTCGATTGATCCATGTCTGTCTGTCTGTCTGTCTGTCCATCTGTCTGTCTGTATAAACACCTGGATCTTAGAAACTATAAGAGCTAGAGTCTTCAAATTTTCTGACAACATACCTGTATGTTGCAGTGTTTCAAAGTTTTTTATGAAATTCGGCCACGCCCCTTCCCGCCTCTGAAAATCATTAAAAACTATTTAAAACTCACAATATACACCCAACAAACATAGTTGTACATCTTACATTACAAATACCTTGCCATGGGTGTTTTCTAAAAATTTCATTTAAATCGGACTAAAGATAAGTGAGATATTATCCGAATTTAACTCAATTTGAACGTATACTTATGCGTATAGTTAGGACCTAGGCATTCATCAAAACTTTTTATTTGCATAAACAGAATGGGAACGAAATTAGCTCAGAATGCAACTTTGCAACGAAAAATGAGGCGGTGGTTTAGTAGTTAGAGTGGCGGACAGCTGTCCTGCGTGCGCAAGTTCGAGTCCCATGCGCGGCCAGTGCAACGTTTTATTTCAATTACTTTTTTATACCCTTCGACCATTGAAAATGGTCAAAAAAGGGTATACTAATTTTGTGCAAATGTATGTAACAGGCAGAAGGAGGCGTGGGAGACCCCACAAAGTATATATATTCTTGCTCAGGATCACTAGCCGAGTCGATTAAGCCATGTCTGTCTGTCTGTCCGGATGTCTGGATGTCCGGATGTCCAGATGAACACACAGATCTCAGTTATTATAAAAGCTAGAGACACCAAATTTGGCATGAAGGTTTCTTTTGATCCGGGACAGGTGAAGTTTATTTCAAATGTTGGGTGCCATGCCCCCCGCCCATGCAAATCAATAATTTCATCTTTAAAGCTGATTTGCGAGCGACATATAAAAGATACAACATTCTGAGTAAGACTATACTTAGCTAATTATAATACTAACATAATGTTAAAATTCCAATCCGATCGGACTACAAACACAGAAGTTGTTAAACAAAAACCTTGTTCGCTTTGATTTTGTATACAGACCAGTAAGCTGTGACGTCATTGCAATGCTCATGTTGGAAAGAAAAGGAAAGAGAATGCGAGCGCGTAGCGCCATCTGTTGTTCTTCTCTTCTTTTCTATGCACACGCATTTTTTGCATTCAAACGCACACACACACATACATACATTTGTGCTTGACCAATGAAATGATACACGCATATACACGTATTCATACACAGACGCATATAAAGGCTTACGTTACGATATTTCTATCAAGTAGAAGTATTGTACAATTATTGACTCTTTACGTTTCAAAAAGGTCGAAGGGTATCCCACTGTCGCGTGCCGCTCGACTGTTGCTCTTGTTATTATTATATTTTTATTCATATGAGCTAAAGGGAAAACTACAGTTATTTAATTAAATATCAATAAAAATAGTTTTCAAATATTAAATCTCATTTTTTTATGCAATGTTTAAGCAATCAATAAGTTTTGAATAATAGAGCGGGATGCCGATACATGCATGTCTGCAATTGTACATTTAAGTTTCGGCGTCCCGCTCTAACACACATCAATTTCTGTATTCGCCAGATTTGTGCAACATTCGGCAAAGTTTATAAAGTAATAATTAAATATATTGCGTACCAAATAATTAAAAATTATTGTTTGTTAAGCTATTAAATTATTGAATAGAAAAGAAAGAAGAAAAACATGTCACACATTGATCGCGCAACAATCGAACCCGAATTCTGTCAACATCATTGCTCTTCGAATCCGGCACACATTCACTAAGCTACTGTGCAACTTCACATCAATTAATTGCCCTCACGCTCTATCTAAAGGTTATACTTCTTGTCTATTCGTTTTTGCATCGTATAAGTGTTCTTCTTTTGTCTGTCAATTCAATTTGTCCGTATCGTTCGAATTAAATAATAAGAATATAAAATTTATGTTTTAAAAATTTTTCCAAATAAAGCAAAATTTTCATTCATATAAAATAAATGATATACGGTATACAATGATAATCCATGGCCTTCTACAGTCAGCACCTGACTGTAGCGTTTGACTGGTTTTAATATGCATTTGAAATAACTTTAGGATTTTCTAAGAATATTTAATAAGAAATGCGTATGCATATTAAGCAGTTAGCATTGCATTGAATTTACAGTTAGTTTTCTTACCGACTCTCGGTGATATAAAGAACACAAGACAACAATCCTAACCACAATCCTGATACATTCAACATTCATGCTGCTGTACCAAATTAGTAGAATGCTACCAATGCTCCGACACGGCCAATCCTGACTTTTACACGTCCTGGCTTATACATTTAGCAATTCATGTTGATATGTCCAGATACCATCCAGATGTCCAGTACCCTCCAGATGTCCAGTACCCTCACTGGCACTGTCTCTTGCGAATGTTTCAACCCCACCATTTGCGTCTGTTTTAACGCCACCACTCTTCATATCCTCATCCATCTCCGCAGAAACTGTCTCGACCGGTAACGCCCTCAAACACTCATGAGGATACTTGTAGGTTCGCTTGCTTGTTAATGACTTCAAGCAATATCGGTCTCCTTCAAGTAACTCGGTTATAACAAACGGGCTTTTAAATTTGGGATCTAGTTTGGTCTGATATCTTTCCTCGCACTTCAGCAGAACATGATCACCCACTTTATGCTTAACAACATTTGCCTTACTTTTGTCCCTTATTTCCTTATCATAATAAGCACTACTTTCTATATTAACTTTTGCTTGTGCTCTTAGATTCTGTAGATTATCATATTTATACCCTTCGACCATTGAAAATGGTCAAAAAAGGGTATACTAACTTTGTGCAAATGTATGTAACAGGCAGAAGGAGGCGTGGGAGACCCCACAAAGTATATATGTTCTTGCTCAGGATCACTAACCAAGTCGATTAAGCCATGTCTGTCTGTCTGTCCGGATGTCTGGATGTCTGTATGTCCAGATGAACACACAGATCTCAGCTATTATAAAAGCTAGAGACACCAAATTTGGCATGAAGGTTTCTGTTGATCCGGGACAGGTGAAGTTTATTTCAAATGTTGGGTGCCACGCCCCCCGCCCACGCAAATCAATAATTTCATCTTTTAAGCTGATTTGCGAGCGACACATAATAGATACAACATTCTGAGTAAGACCATACTTAGCTAAATAAAATACCAACAACAAACACAGAAGTTATTAAATAAAAACCTTGTTCGCTTTGATTTTGTATACAGACCAGCAGGCAGTGACGTCATTGCAATGCTCATGTAGGAAAGAAAAGGAAAGAGAATGCGAGCGCGTAGCGCCATCTGTTGTTCTTGTCTTCTTTTCTATGCACGCGGACTTTTTGCATTCAAACGCACACACACACATATGTACATAAATTTGTGCTTGACCAATGAAATGATACACGCATATACACGTACATACACAGACGCGTATAAAGGCTTACGTTACGATATTTCTATCAAGTAGAAGTATTGTACAATTATTGACTCTTTACGTTTCAAAAAGGTCGAAGGGTATCCCACTGTCGCGTACCGCTCGACTGTTGCTTTTCTTACTTGTTTTTTTTTAACAATATTCAATAGCATTCGGAAAGGTCTTACGTCTTGTCCTATTAAAAGCTGTAACGGACTAAACTTTGTGATCCGATTGAATGTGCAATTTATTGCTAACTGAACTTCTTTTAATGCATCTTGCCACGAACGTTGGCCTATCTCCACCGCCGTTAGCAAACTTTTAAGGATAGTCATTACACGCTCGACCTGTCCATTCGCTCGACTAGCTCCTGTGGCAATTAAATGGAATTAGATATTATGCACAGAGCAAAACTCTTTAAACTCAGATCCCGCAAAGCATCGTCCCTGATCTGCTATGATACGGGCTGGAACACCAAACAAGGAAATAACTGCCTTCACTGATACTATACAATTGGCTGCATCTATTTCGTATTTCGATTTTAGGAATCGGATGCATTTCTTGTTGAATTTTCCCAGATTGTGGTTTCGATAGTTTGCACGTGATGCAATTGTCAACAAACTTTCGTACGTATTTCGTCATTCCTACAAACCAGTAACAGCTTTATTCTTTGTTAAGAGTCTTTTCCCAACCAAGATGCTATAATCCTCGTGAATATGGTGAATGACAGCCCACCTATAAGACCTTGGAACTACAGGTAACCAACGGGTTCTACCATTTTTCTGAATTTTAGGATACAACAAACCAGCTCTCAACTCATATGTACTAGCAAGACTCTCGTTCAAATCATTGTTTTGTAGTTTAGAGATTAAAGATGTTATTTCGAGATCTCGCTGCTGTTCAGCTATAAGCCAGGTGGCAATCAATTCAGTTAAATCTACACGCATTTCAGGAGCTTTGACAGCAACCTGTAACTTTTTCGTTAATACAATCTTCATATGTTTTGGGTTCAGTTACAACATTAATCAATTTTACTTTATAAATGCAGAGTCTGTCTGACTCAATCGTCACTCCAAAACCTTGACATAAAATCTTCCTTACTATAATGATAACATTTCCAGGATAAAGTCACTAATGGTAAAATTGGTCAAAATTAGCGTAGAGCTACATACAGAATCGTTTCCAATACCTTTAAGCATTACTACATTATGAAGTCTTTTTCCAGAGAATTTACCAGCAACGCTTTCCTTAATGAGTGAACACTCGGCTCCGGAATCACAGCAAAAATCAACGAACTCACCAGAATGGAGGAGCACACCTTTTGGTTCCATTACCGTGCATATGTTAACTCTCTTTTCAGTCTCTTTTGTCCAATCAAAGGGCACCCAGTAGAAATGTATCCAGATGGCGCTACGCGCCCGCATTCTCTTTCCTTTTCATTCCTACATTAGCATTGCAATGACGTCACAGCTTGCTGGTCTGTACACAAAATCAAAGCGAACAAGGTTTTTGTTTAATAACTTCTGTGTTTATTGTCCGATCAGATTGGAATTTTGACATTATGTTGGCATTATAATTAGCTAAGTATAGTCTTACTAAGAATGCTGTATCTCACAAATCAACTTAAAAGATGAAATTATTGATTTGTGTGGGCGGGGGGCGTGACACCCAACATTTGAAATAAACTTCACCTGTCTCGGATCAACAGAAACCTTCATGCCAAATTTGGTGTCTCTAGCTTTTATAATAACTGAGATCTGTGTGTTCATCTCGACATACAAACTTCCAGAAAACCAGACATCCAGACAGACAGACAGACATGGCTTAATCGACTTGGTTAGTGATCCTGAGCAAGAACATATATACTTTGTGGGGTCTCCCACGCCTCCTTCTGCCTGTTACATACATTTGCACAAAGTTAGTATACCCTTTTTTGACCATTTTCAATGGTCGAAGGGTATTGTTTACGCCGAAACTCGCCGCCCAAAAGTAGGCAGCATATCGGCGTAAACAGTGCGAGAGTCACCAAGGGCTCTCGCGCTCTTTTATCCATTATGTTAAGTAAATGAAATAATGTACAAGAAATCAGTTGAAAAATACACAGTGAAGTGGACATCACGTGCCCCGAATAGTTTCATTTTTATACGCATTGTTTTCGCGCCGGTGGATATTTTTGCTCCAACAGCAGGACTTCACCCCCACCAACGATCCCCCCAACGAAGGAAGATTCACAAAGCCGCCGCCACAAACATTGGTCCTTCGAGCCGGATCCTCCATATTGACCACGTCGCTGGATTATCATCCCCCCACTCCGCTCGAACACCAGGAAATCGGCATCTCGTCAGGATCCCCCAACAGATAAGTACTAAATTTATTTACTTATCTTACCTAAGCAGAGGGCTGTGTGTAATTTTTCATGTGAAAAGAGAGATCTCTTCTCCTTTCTAACCTCGCAATTTGCGACCGGCATCTCTGTATGTACATATGTGCTGCATTTGTATGCACATACCTACTTACAGACGACTGCCATCTTCCAAGTTTTTCACATACATATAT
>JAECXB010002070.1:0-12840 GCA_018151435.1 Zaprionus africanus
AATCTAATTAAGGTTTTTATAAGCCATCACATACGGAAAATTAGTAATTATTTCTGTTTTAGTAACAGAGTAAGTACCTTGTCAACAGGATATAATAAATTTCTGGGCAAGCCCTTATAATTTCCGTGTTTTCCTTAGGCATCGGTTCAAATAACCTGCGAAGCACCCCTAGCGGCTCTCTGATCACGTGGTTGAGTCCGGCTTGTGCGCCTCGGTCTATCAGCCGGAAATTATATATGCTCCTGACCTATTAGTCGGAGAGACTTTTTGGACATACGCTCTCGCTGCAAGCTGCGCGCTGCAAGCGTCGCGCGTTAAATATATATAGTAGCATAATATGCTTCTCATATTACGCTTACGTAAACTTAAATCTAACAAGAACAACGCGCATACAATCTTGCGCGTGCATAAATACACAACATAACGTAACGAAACTTGAAACCCCCAACAAAGTAAAGCGCATGATTGTTGTATAACTTCATCATTCTTTTTGCATGCACTTAAACACAAATAAATAAAAATGCTGACAAACACATTTCCGTTTCTCGCGACTCACTTCGAGCCGATCAAACCTCTGTACATTTAGTCTTAAGCTGGCAGTTTTAAAATAAAGACGTTCACCGAAATTGTTCGTGTTTCAATTTATATTGGCTTCAGCGTTGATCTTTGTCTTCGTTACAGACGGATCATTAATTCGACTCGGTAAATAGTAACTACGTAAGTGGCGCAGCCGGTAGGATAATACATTGTTGATGCGATAGTAACCCTATTCAATTCTTCAATTATTATCCACAAAAGAACTAACGCAGTCGCGTCGTGCTAAGTGGAAAGTGCTAACCAACGGTATAACTAACCTTATAACAAACGCAGATCGTGTCAGTTAACCTGTTCACCGCGGAAAAGTGTTAGCCAATGGTACTCAATCCCATAAAGTGACCACGAAGTGAAATAACTTAAAATTACAAAAATTTTAAGAAGACGCCTTTGAATTCGCTGAGTAGTAAATCCACAAAAGGTTACTCAAACCAAAGCGAAACAGCTAAGAGCGCAACCCAACAAACTTAAATTAAAAACTTGCAAATAAGTGAATAACAGAAATATTACGAACAAATAAGTGCGAAAATTCAACAAACCCTAAGCTAAAGAACTATAACTAAGTGAATAACAAACATTATAAGTGAATTAAATTAATAAGTGAACTGACAACAAACACACAAACAAAAAGCTCAGACCTGGACCATAGAAGCCAATGGTGGAAATCCAAGAACCCATAGTGAAAACCAAAACCCTATCCAAAACATAAACCTAAAGTTCGACCAGAGACAAAAACCTACAGTAAAAACAGAACCTTATCCAAAACGAAAACCCTATCCAAAACATAAACCTAAAGTCTACAAAGACACAAACCGATAGTGAAAACCAGAACCTTATCCAAAACTAAAACCCTATCCAAAATACAAACCTAAATTCATCGAAGACACCAACTAATAGTGAAAACTAGAACCTTATCGAAAAACAAACCTCATCCAAAATACAAACCTAAATTCAACGAAGACACCAACTAATAGTGAAAACCAGAACCTTATCGAAAAACAAAACCTATCCGAAACTGCAAATCTTACCCAGAACGTGAACCTTACCTAAAACATTAAATAACAATAAATACAACAACAACAATGGCAACAGCAAGCCCTATAATACTATCCGACTCAAATATGAGTCAAGTCGAGAGACAGATAAATGCTGTCGAAATCTTCAATGGAGACCCGAATACTCTACATACATTTATAACTCGCATCGACTTCATTCTGGCCTTATACCAAACTACTGACGAAAGGCAGAAGTTGATAATTTATGGACACATCGAACGCAATATCAGCGGCGACGTCATCCGTACTCTCGGGACCAACAACTTCACCAGCTGGATTGAACTAAGGACCAGATTGATCCTATATTACAAACCCCAGGCACCGAGTCATCAACTTTTGGAGGATTTTCGGAACATTCAATACAAAGGCAACATCAGGCAGTTTCTGGAGGAAGCCGAGAAAAGACGACAAGTTTTAATGAGCCCCTGGTTCATCATAATACTCCTCCTCACGTCTACAAAAATATGCCAAGCCCAACAAATTCAAATCAACAACATTGACACTAACCATGGATACCTCTTATTTTCCGATAAATCGATTCAAATCCCATCAGAATATGAACATCATTGTCTTCGCGTAAACCTTTCCGATATTGATAACCTAACCCACTATTTTAACAATAAAATAACTAACTACACTAATACTCCCCAAATTGACCTTTTGTACAATAAAATGCGAAGAGAACTTAGCGGAATAACTTTACACCAGACAAATAGACAGAAACGAGGACTAATTAACATAGTAGGATCAGCTTTTAAATATTTATTTGGAACACTAGACCACAATGACCGAACAAAGATTGAAAAACAATTAGAATCAGTAGCAACAAGTTCAATAAAT
Organism: Zaprionus africanus; assembly: GCA_018151435.1. Classification (NCBI taxonomy): domain Eukaryota; kingdom Metazoa; phylum Arthropoda; class Insecta; order Diptera; family Drosophilidae; genus Zaprionus; species Zaprionus africanus. The sequence continues at coordinate 2,490 of JAECXB010002070.1, forward strand.
CTACATGAAATAAATGATATAATTCAACTCATCAACAGTAACATACAAAAAACAAAAGAATTTTTAGACGAACATAGTAACAGAGAACAGTTAATATACGAACTTACCCAATTTACCGAGTATATAGAGGACATTGCAATGGGAATGCAACTTTCACGACTAGGACTATTTAATCCCAAATTACTTAATTACGACAGACTAGAGAACGTTGACAACAGTAACATCTTACAAATTAAAACATCAACCTGGATTAGTACTAACCAAATACTTATCATAGCACATATCCCTATTAAACAAAAAACTGTCCACACAATTAACATAATACCTTACCCAGATAATAACGGGTACCAACTCGATCACAACGAAAAAGATACTTACTTTGAAGAACATGGCAAAATTTATAATCAAAATTGTAAAGAAATAAGTAACGAATGTATTAAGAACATTATAAAAGAACTAAACCAATTTGCAATTTTGTCCCCACAACAGTTAACCAGATAATTAAATACGTTGAACCAAACAATATCCTTACTTGGAACATAAAGAATACTATTATAGAACAAGATTGCCAAGAAATGAATAAAAATGTAACAATTAACGGCAATAAAATAATAACAATAAAACAATGTAAAATTAAAATAGGAAAAATAACATTGAACGAAAACCAGCTGAATCCCGAAATAAATCTAACCCCATTGTACACACCCATTGAACTAATAAAAAATAAAACCAATAGAACATAAGGACATTGTAAAACTAATATCAAATAATAATATTACAGTCTCTATTATTGTATCACTCGTTTGCCTTACATTTTGTATGGTTTGTATCTACTTAAAACTAAAAACAACAAAAACAATTATGGAAACACAAGATACAAACCCAACTGCATTACCAAGATTATATGAGCCAAACCCAATAGCAGCATAAGCTTCCTTTTAAGGGGAGGGAAGTAGCATAATATGCTTCTCATATTACGCTTACGTAAACTTAAATCTAACAAGAACAACGCGCATACAATCTTGCGCGTGCATAAATACACAACATAACGTAACGAAACTTGAAACCCCCAACAAAGTAAAGCGCATGATTGTTGTATAACTTCATCATTCTTTTTGCATGCACTTAAACACAAATAAATAAAAATGCTGACAAACACATTTCCGTTTCTCGCGACTCACTTCGAGCCGATCAAACCTCTGTACATTTAGTCTTAAGCTGACAGTTTTAAAAGTAAAGACGTCATCACCGAAATTGTTCGTGTTTCAATTTATATTGGCTTCAGCGTTGATCTTTGTCTTCGTTACAGACGGATCATTAATTCGACTCGGTAAATAGTAACTACGTAAGTATATATGTATGAAAAGACAAATTACACACAGTTTATCCATTGTATTTAGGCCATGGATTTTTAAAAAATTCATGGACTACTGTGTTTGTCGGAACGCAAATGTGCGTAACAGGCAGAAGGGAGGCATCTCCAACCCCATAAACTATATATATTCTGAATCAGTATCAACAGCCGAGTCGATTGAGCCATGTCTGTCTGTCCGTCTGTCCGTCTGTCTGTCTGTCTGTCTGTATGAACACCTGGATCTCAGAAACTATAAGAGCTAGAGTCTTAAAATTTTGTGACAACATTCGTGTATATCCAGGTGTCTCAAAGTTTTTATGAAATTTGGCCACGCTCCTTCCCGCCTCTGTAAATCAGTTATAACTATTTAATATACACAATATACACCCTACAACCAAAGTTATACATCTCACATGACAAATACCTTTTCACGGGTGTTTTCTGAAAATTTCATTTAAATCGGACCATAATAAGTGAGATATGATCCGAATTAAACTCAATTTGAACGTATACTTATGCGCATATTAAGACCTAATTTACGCATCATACCGAAGTTCGAATCGTCGGACACACAGCATTTTTACAAAAATTTTATTTGCATAGAATGGTAACAGAATTAGCTGAGAATGCAACTTTGCCGATCGATCAAAAAATGAGGCGGTGGCTTAGTGGTTAGGGTGGCGGACGGCGGTCCTCCATGCGCGAGTTCGAATCTCATGCGCGGCCGGCTGGGTGCAACTTATTATTTTAATTACTTTTTTTTTTTTAGTTATTTTTTATTCTTATAAGCTTAAAGGAAAACTACAGTTATTTAATTAAATATCAATAAAAATAGTTATCAAAAATTAAATATCATGTTTTTTTGCAATATTTAAGAAAAATCTAAAAACTATTGTTATGTTGCTGTATAAATTACTTAATAGAAAAAGAAAGAAAAAGAGAACTCGTCACACATTGATCGCGGCAGGAATCGAACCCGAGCACTGTCAACATCATTGGTCTTCGAATCCGGCACACACTCCACTAAGCTACTGTACAACTTCACATCAATTTATTGCCCTCTCGCTCTATCTAATGCTTATACTTCTTGTCTATTCGCTTTTGCATTGTTTATGTGTTTTTTTTTTGTCTTTCAAATGAATTGAGTAATAAGAATATAAAATTTATATTTTTAAATTTTTCCAAATAAAGCAGAATTTTCATTATAAATAACGGAATAATAATCCATGGCCTACTACAGTCAGCACCTGACTGTAGCGTTCGACTGGTTTTATTTGCAAACCTCTGCCACATATATGTATGTACCTTCTCCTACTCCCTTTTTTGAACAAAGGTACATACAATCTCCGTTGATCAATTAAAAGTCGTATGTTAATGTATATATGTGCAATATACCTACATCTGCACATATATATATATACTTACGTTGCCCATTAAAATACATTGCCAAGGTCCCAACTTCAAACGGCAATTGTACGTCCCAATTTAATAAAAAGATAACACTCGTTTTCCACTTTCTTCCATTACATTTATTAAATATTAATAAATTTTGACCGGCAGCAATATTTTGGCTGCACCGGCACAACAAACACACATAGTCTTATTATTAAATTGACACACATTTAATACTACATTACACTTCTCTACACATATTTAGTTCCTTTTTTTAAAAAAGTATATAGCTCAACATTGAACTTAAAAATAATTTAATTATTTTTAGGTACGCGTATTATTCTTTGTTTACATTTTTCGCCTTAGTATTCGCAGTCCCCTTAGTGATCGCAGTTCGATCACAATCGACCGACCACCACTTTTTTCCAATCACTCAGTGTTATCGTTCCAGGGCTGCACTAGCTCAAATATTAAATATCACTTAGTGGGCAACCATGACATTTAAAATCACTTATTTTATATTTATCGTCTCATTGTGCACTGTGTTGTGGTATTACAAGACTCTGTCCTCATAATAATTAATTATTTTTTTTTTTTTCACATTATAATATTTGTCGGAGAAGGTAATGTTATTTTGAAATGGGCGCCTTATCGATAGTCAACTGCTTAAGAAACTTATAGAAAGGATGGGTTGTACTTGACTTATCGATAAGACGAGTTGTATTTGATTGTGAGGTCTCGATATACATTGAGATCGAGTGTGGCCCTGGTAAAGTTGCGGTGCGGGAGAATCGAAAGTTGACTAAGCAAAAACGTGCACACGCAACAGCAATGAGATATCCGCTCAGGAAGCCGTCTACTGTTCTTAAGGTATGAATTTGTCCGCCAGCAGTAGTGCCAGTGTGTATATCAACACGCATGTTTCAGAAAAACGGGTCAGAATGCTGAGATCTAGACAGCAACTTCAAAATCTGCCCGATGACTCTAGGAAAATATTTCACTTAGGCCTTCTTGATCACTATATTCAGCGTCCAGACGCTCTAGAGAGCTTATGCCTAGCCGATTTTGCAGCTTTTTATAGCTATAGAAAATCGGACGTGAAACTCGCCAAGAAAGGGCTTACATCGTGTATTATTATGTATATGGTATGAAATTTAATATCAACACAGAAACAAGTGACTATTTCAGAGAGCTAAAAATGCTGTACGCCTTTGGCGAGATGAGCATTTAGATTTAGTCACACATGACTGTGAATTATTCTGTAGGCAGAATCAGTAGTTAAAAGAGAACAACCGCAAGCAATATAATGTACTAGATGATAGGGAACTTGAAGACAATCTGAGCCACTTGAGCTGAAAATGAGATTAATGAGCTAGTAGAACAAGAAGTAGTAAATGATGGCTTCAGAGTTTTAGGATTGCCTGAAATAGATCCACAACTGAACGTTTTGTCCGTTTAATTTAGCTTCCACCTTTAGTTTCACAAGAGAGCTTAGCTAATATAGTTAGATCCCTTAATTTAAATCAGAAGCTATATTTCCCCATCTCTTGCACAATGCAAAAAACAATTCAGTCTATCATGAATTTGTTGGAGGCGGTGCCGGAGTCGGAAAAAGCAGACTTATTTTAGCAATTTTTCAATCGTTGTCTGTAATTTATAACAGTGACACAGGGGCCGTTCCGACATCTATTAAAATCCTCCTATGTGCACCAACAGGAAAAGCAGCATTTGGAATTAGTGGATCAACATTGCATTCCATGTTTTCTCTTCTTGTACAAGTACCGTTACAAAATGGCGTCGTCACGTTGCCAAAATTTAACGCCGACATTACAGGCGCTGTCGCTATTCAATGCTGTGGTACAGTCGACATTATTTTTGATGAAAAACCACTGGAAGGTAGTGCTTTAATATTGGCATTAACTAAGTCGCTGGAAGGAAGCGCATGCAAATGGCTTTTTGAAGTGTGCTATGCAGGCATGACGTGGCTGGAATTTAAACAGTTATTTCAACAACGCTACGCTAATAGCGATAACGCTAATAACGTTGCCGCCATGTTTTTGCGCTTTTAAATAGTCGCCACAACAACAGTGAATGCCTTGCGGTATATGCTAGTCGCATGGTGACTTCACTCGTTAGCAAGTGGAAGACGATTGCTGTGTCTGTGGTTTTGGGACATATTTCCAACTTGGATCGCCGATTGCAAAGAATTGCTTACACAGCAGAGATCATAAATAGACGCGACCTACAGGCTGAGTTGCAGGTCTTCGCTTTTGACAAGCGCACTCATCATCTTGGAAATGAGGAGCCTGGAGCACAGCGAGCTAAGTTTGCGTCACTGAAATGCCATCTTTGTGGTAAGATGGGGCACAAAATGATTGACTGCCGAAACAGGAAGCAGAGCACTGGTATGCAGAGACTAGATCACCAAGGAAGCCAATCATTTCAACAAAATCCGAAAGGGAGTATAATTTGCTACCGTTGCCAGGAGCAAGGTCATATAGCCTCACAATGCCCGAAAAATGTGGCAAGTGGTGGAGCAGGATTGCGGAACGAAAAGAGAGCTGAGTTGTGCATGGTGGATGAACCAAAGACAAGTATGCTGATACGAGGTGAGAGCTTTCCAATTATTTTTGATTCTGGAGCAGAGTGCTTTTTGGTTAAAGAGAGTTTTACAAACAAGCTAAGCGGTAAAAAAAATCAATAACGTAGTAAGCCTGAAAGGTATTGGAAAAGCCAATGTTTGTAGTACAATTGAAATTGATAATAACATTCTTAGGACGAGAAGTGCTAGCTAAGGGATACGCTGCAGTAGTATCTTGTAAAGGAGTAAAAATAATTAAGAATTCAGCATAAACTGTAAATAATTGCTCTAAAGTTAAAGCTATTAGAACGCAATGTATATGGTGAAGATAAAAACGAAAGGATAACATTGTTAAAATCCTACTCAGGTTCTTTCATAAAGGGAACGCCTCAGACGCGTGTCAACTCTGGTGAAATGGTAATTCGATTGATTGATCAGACTAAAACGGTACAGAGGCGACCATATCGCCCCAGCGAGAGAGAGGTAGTTAGAAAAAAAGTTTAAGAGTTATTAGAATGCATTGTTATCAGACCGAGTAACTCCCCGTTACGGCATTCGTCAGCCCTGACGGACAATATGAGTTCCTGTCGATGCCATTTGGGCTTAAGATTGCACCGTCAGTATTTCAAAGAGCAGTCCTAAAGGCATTAGGTGAGATCGCTTATTCGTACGTCATTGTGTATATGGATGACATATTGATTGTAGCTTCAACCATAGAATCGGCACTTCAAAGATTAAAAATTGTTTTGGATATTTTATCAAAGGCGGGATTTTCATTCAATGTCGAAAAATGCTCCTTTCTTAGGACTTCTGTTCAATATTTAGGATTTGAAGTACGGGCGCGTGAGATTAGTCCAAATACACGCAAAGTAGAATCTTTGACTGCCTTGCCACCTCCTAGATTAAATTAAATTAAATTAAAATTAAATTTAATAAAATCAAAATTATCTTAGATCTTTTTAAAACTTTATGCTTAAATTTTTTATACATTTTTCACATTATAAATTATTCTGTTGTCAATTTAGTCGACTGCATTTAGTTGACTTTAAATTAATTAAATAAATAAATAAATAACGGTAGTGTAGCATATCTACCCTACTATCAAATAAAGAATAGGTATAACTTTGCATAAATACATTGTGACACTTTGTCAAAGTAAACGTAACGTAAAATGACCACCAATAACTACATAAGCATTTCAGCGTTGAGTAATATGATCCAACGCTCATTCATAAACCGATCGCAGAGCGCGGGAATGCTGAGCATGCACTTTGCAGCTCATGTGGTCAATGCCTTCTGCATACATACATATATGTATATGAATATATGTAATAAGGAATACATAGATATAAGCATTGTATGCGCGGGTTATAAAAGACCCAATAAAACACATTGCAAACATTCAATAAAGTACACTCAAACAGAGCAAACGTTCTGAACTTTAATTAAAGTTATTACAAGTGTAAAGTCAAGTTATTACATGGTGACCGTGACTGCTGTCCCGTATGCTGTGATTGTGTGGTGTTAAATAAATGTGTGGTGTTAAAAAATTTGTGGCATGTGCATGGCCCACAGTACAAAGTATACACAACAAACACACAATAACACACAGCAACACAAAGAGGCAATTGATGGCAGATGAGCCACAATTTGCTAATGCGCAGCCCACAGCACAAAGGGACTTACCAACGCTGGAAGAAGCGCTCCAGCAGAACCCCGCCGATGGACCACGCTCACTTACAAAAGCTGAGTAAAGAAAGGCAGGTGGTGAAAAAACACAAGCGCTCTGGAAGAAGAGTAAAACTGCTTCAGCAACGCCGACTGCTCAAGCCGAGGCGGGAAACCGCTACTTGGAAAATACTAAAATCTGTTAGGCTTTCTTACTAACAGTGCGGTTGTAGAATTTTTTTTATTATTGTAAACGACTATTTGAGCCAACCACATATATTAACCAATAATATTTCCATGTCTCTGGCACTGAGTATACATATAACTCAGCTGCAAAACCTTTTGTGTTAAATGACAACAACATAAAAACTCTTATTTTTGACTAAATATAAAAAAAAAAATGTTAATTCATTTTTTGATTTTTAAAAAAGAAAATAATTTTTCCTTCTTTCAAGCTCCCAATAGAACATCTCATTTTTTTTCCTTTTTTAAAAGATCCGTTTCATTGAATATAGATAAAAGGGGATGGTTTAGTGATTCTAGTGAGGCAAAGGACAATACTGCCAATGTAGTAAATAATGTTAGAATAATTGATCACACAGACGATATAAATGCGTTGTGGATCCTACTATTGATAATAACAATAGTATTAGTCTTGCAATTCTTGCTTACTATTTATGTAAAGCATAATAAAATCATCAAGAAAAGATACACGGGCAGGGCGAGCCGTCTAGATCAGATTTGCAATAATAGAAAGAACAAATAACAAATTCCATTGCAAGAATGGAATGAAGAAAAAAAAAAAAATATATATAAAAATAATATAATACAAGATATATAACAAATTCCAAAATGGATCCTATAGAAGGAGTAATAGAAGAATGTTTAGGTCTTATAGACGATAGCGTTTGGTACGATATTGTAACGACTGGTTTTCAATCTCTGAACGGGAAGTTCACAAGTCAGATGGGTACAGCGGTCGGAATCCTCTGGTTCCCTAAGCTCGTTCGGGGTGGGGTGGGTTTTTGGTGATCATCGACTCCAGTACATTAACTTTATTTAGGATTCCTCGGAAACTATACTAAGGGAGCTATACTCCCGAAACAATTATAACACACCAAGGCCAAAAGAGAGAAAAATAAAAGGAAGGCTTTTACAGGGAAGAATCTAGTGTAGTGCGACGTCTGAGGTGTTGTTCGACGCTCGCAGTCTGTACCCTACCCAACCATGATACTCAGCGCGAGGCAGTAAGAGAGTATCCCAATAACAGAATTGTCTACCTATTCACTATACCATGTCTTCAGGAATCAAATAAGCATCTTAACAACACATGTCGACAATAAAACTTAAGGAACCAAACCTCTCAGGAGGATTATTAGCAGTGGGAACTGAATAATTATCGAATCGTCTTGTAAAAACCCAGTCTTTTGAGACGCCTTAACGGCCTAGCTGGTAGCAGTCTCCTTGCAAGTATACTGCTGTGTCTAACAAGTCGATCGCTGTACCTGCTGGAATGTCTACAGATCTGTTCTTCCACAGTGTGTAAATTAAGATCACGGTGAAGTGTGGAGCCACGTACGTACCAAGGACAGTTAGTTATCTGCCGCAGGGTTCGGTTCTGCATTACTTTTATCCGCTTATAATTTGATTTGGCAGCAATCCCCCAGATCTGCACTCCGTACAGCCAAATTGGGGCTATACAATGCACGTATACTGCTCTTTTGGCTCTTAGTGATATTGTGCTCCTTCTGCTTATCAACCATCTTAATTGCTGCAATCTTTGGCCACACCTTTTGGTTATTTCTTTAAGGTGAGGCCAAAAAGTTAGGCGCTTATCTAAGATTATGCCGAGGTATTTTGCTTGAGATGGCTCTTCCAATGTCACACCTTCAAATTGTATTGGTGCAGTACTCTCAAAAAGCGTTTTAAGTGTGAAACACGGATTCATTGTTTTTGAAGGATTGACCTTCATGTTCCACCTTCTACTCCGCGCTGATAGACTTTCAAGAAATCCTTGCAACCCATATGCAGCTTCAATACGGGATTTGGATCTGTAAAGAACCGGCGTAGGTCGCAATGATAGCCTTTGAGGGGTATTGCATGTTCTCGTAGTTAGGTCTAGGTAAGTCAGCAGTATATAAAGAATAGAGCAGCGGTCCAAGGACACTGCCCTGCGGAACTCCAGCTAACATTTGGCAGGGAGCAGAGTAGGTATCCCTGTACCTGACCATAAACTTCCGTCCATCCAGATATGACCGCAGAAGGCCAAAGTAAGGTGCTGGTAGCAGACTTTTTATTTTGGATAAAAGTCCTACATGCCTGATCCTATCGAATGCCTGCTGCATGTCGATAAAGACTGCATTGCCGTACTCAAGGTCATTAAACGCCTGCAGTATATGTTGAACCAACCTGTGAACCTGTTCTACGGTGCCATGACCCTCTCGGAAGCCGAACTGATGTTCCGGTAAGATGTTGTTTTGACTTATGACAAAACTGATACGTTTGGCAATAAGCCTCTCCCACACCTTAGAAAGGAGAAGAGATCTATCTTTTCACCGGAAAAATTACACACAGCCTTCTGCTTAGGTAAGATAAGTAAAAAATGTAGTACTTATCTGTTGGAGGATCCTGACGAGATGCCGTTTTCCTTGGTTTCAAGCGGAGTGGGGGGATGATAATCCAGCGACGTAAGTACAATATGGAAGATCCGGCTCGCAGGACCAATGTTTGTGGTGGCGGCAATGAAAATCTTCCTTCTAAAGGGGGGATCGTAGACGAGGGGGAAAAATCCTGTTGTTGAACGAGAATAAACCGACGCGAAAAGAAGTCGAGAAAAAAAGACAATTCGGGGCGCGTGGCATTCACTTCACTTCATATTTTTCAACTACTTCTTTTTTACATTAATTCATATACTTACGCCGAATACGGCAATTGATGTGTGTTAGAGCGGTACGCCGAAACATAAATGTGCAAATGCAGACATGCATGTATCGGCGTCCCGCTCTAACATTCGTAACTTATTGATTGTCTTAAATACGAGTATTGCAAAAAAAAACATGAGATTTAATTTTTTGAAAACTATTTTTATTGATATTTACTTAAATAACTGTAGTTTTCCTTTAAGCTTATAAGAATAAAAAATAACCAAAAAAAAAGTAATTAAAATAAAAAGTTGCACCAGCCGGCCGCGAATGGGAAACGAACTCCCGCACACAGAACCGCTGTCCGCCACTCTAACCACTAAGCCACTGCCTCAATTGTTGCTCGTTCGGCAAAGTGGCATTCTGAGCTAATTCTGTTACCATTCTATGCAAATAAAAAGTTTTGTAAAATGCTGTGTGTCCGACGATTTGAAC
>JAECXB010002073.1:0-28751 GCA_018151435.1 Zaprionus africanus
AGCCAGTGCCTAGCCAGTGCCTAGCCAGTGCCTAGCCAGTGCCTAGCCAGTGCCTAGCCAGTGCCTAGCCAGTGCCTAGCCAGTGCCTAGCCAGTGCCTAGCCAGTGCCTAGCCAGTGCCTAGCCAGTGCCTAGCCAGTGCCTAGCCAGTGCCTAGCCAGTGTCTAGCCAGTGCCTAGCCAGTGTCTAGCCAGTGCCTAGCCAGTGTCTAGCCAGTGCCTAGCCAGTGCCTAGCCAGTGTCTAGCCAGTGCCTAGCCAGTGCCTAGCCAGTGCCTAGCCAGTGCCTAGCCAGTGCCTAGCCAGTGCCTAGCCAGTGTCCTAGCCAGTGCCTAGCCAGTGCCTAGCCAGTGCCTAGCCAGTGCCTAGCCAGTGCCCTAGCCAGTGCCTAGCCAGTGCCTAGCCAGTGCCTAGCCAGTGCCTAGCCAGTGCCTAGCCAGTGCCTAGCCAGTGCCTAGCCAGTGCCTAGCCAGTGCCTAGCCAGTGCCTAGCCAGTATCTAGCCAAAGACTTGCCAGTGTCTAGCCAAAGCCTTGCCAGTGCCTAGCCAGTGCCTAGCCAGTGCCTAGCCAGTGCCTAGCCAGTGCCTAGCTAGTGTCTACCCAGTGTCAAGCCTGTGTATATCCTATGTCAAGTCTTTAATAAGGTTGTGTCTTTCCTTAAATAAGCCTGTGTCTGGCCAGTTTTTATCCTGTATTTTGCCTGTTTCTACCATGTGACTAGCCTTTGGCTAGCCTGTATCTACCTAGTGTCTTACCTGTTTCCATCCTATGTTTAGCCTTAAATAAGGTTGTGTCTAGCCTGAATTAAGCCTGTGTCTAGCCTGTTTTTATCTTGTGTTTTGCCAGTGCCTAGCCAGTGCCCAGCCAGTGTATAGCCAGTGCCTAGACAGTGCCTAGATAGTGTCTTGCCAGAGTCTGACCAGTGCCTAGCCAGTGCATAACCAGTGCCTAGTCAGTGCCTAGCCAGTGCCTAGCCAGTGCCTAGCCAGTGCCTAGCCAGTGCCTAGCCAGTGCCTAGCCAGTGCCTAGCCAGTGCGCCAGTGTCTAGCCAGTGCCTAGCCAGTGTCAAGCCTGTGTCTAGCCAGTGCCTAGCCAGTGCCTAGCCAGTGCCTGGCTAGTGTCTAGCCAGTGCCTAGCCAGTGCCTAGCCAGTGCCTAGCCAGTGCCTAGCCAGTGCCTAGCCAGTGCCTAGCCAGTGCCAGTGCCTAGCCAGTGCCTAGCCAGTGCTAGTTTCTAGCCAGTGCCTAGCCAGTGCCTAGCCAGTGTCTGGCCAGTGTCTAGCCAGTGCCTAGCCAGTGCCTAGCCAGTGCCTAGCCAGTGCCTAGCCAGTGCCTAGCCAGTGCCTAGCCAGTGCCTAGCCAGTGTCTAGCCAGTGCCTGGCCAGTGCCTAGCCAGTGCCCAGCCAGTGTTTAACCAGCGCCTAGCCAGTGCCTATATAGCTTGCCAGTGTCTGGCCAGTGCCTAGCCAGTGCCTAGCCAGTGCCTAGCCAGTGCCTAGCCAGTGCCTAGCCAGTTCCAGCCAGTGCCTAGCCAGTGCCTAGCCAGTGCCTAGCCAGTGCCTAGCCAGTGCCTAGCCAGTGCCTAGCCAGTGCCTAGCCAGTGCCTAGCCAGTGCTTAGCCAGTGCCTAGCCAGTGCCTAGCCAGTGCCTAGCCAGTGCCTAGCCAGTGCCTAGCCAGTGCCTAGCCAGTGCCTAGCCAGTGCCTAGCCAGTGCCTAGCCAGTGCCTAGCCAGTGCCTAGCCAGTGCCTAGCCAGTGCCTAGCCAGTGCCTAGGCAGTGCCTAGCCAGTGCCTAGCCAGTGCCTAGCCAGTGCCTAGCCAGTGCCTAGCCAGTGCCTAGCCAGTGCCTAGCCAGTGCCTAGCCAGTGTCTAGCCAGTGCCTAACCAGTGCCTAGCCAGTGCCTAGCCAGTGCCTAGCCAGTGCCTAGCCAGTGCCTAGCCAGTGCCTAGCCAGTGCCTAACCAGTGCCTAGCCAGTGCCTAGCCAGTGCCTAGCCAGTGCCTGCCCTAGCCAGTGCCTAGCCAGTGCCTAGCCAGTGCCTAGCCAGTGTCTAGCCAGTGCCTAGCCAGTGCCTAGCCAGTGCCTAGCCAGTGCCTAGCCAGTGCCTAGCCAGTGCCTAGCCAGTGCCTAGCCAGTGCCTAGCCAGTGCCAGTGCCTAGCCAGTGCCTAGCCAGTGCCTAGCCAGTGCCTAGCCAGTGCCTAGCCAGTGCCTAGCCAGTGCCTAGCCAGTGCCTAGCCAGTGCCTAGCCAGTGCCTAGCCAGTGCCTAGCCAGTGCCAGTGCCTAGCCAGTGCCTAGCCAGTGCCTAGCCAGTGCCTAGCCAGTGCCTAGCCAGTGCCTAGCCAGTGCCTAGCCAGTGCCTAGCCAGTGCCTAGCCAGTGCCTAGCCAGTGCCTAGCCAGTGCCTAGCCAGTGTCTGGCCAAAGCCCAGCCAGTGCCTAGCCAGTGCCTAGCCAGTGCCTAGCCAGTGTCTAGCCAAAGCCTTGCCAGTGTCTAGCCAATGCCTAGCCAGTGCCTAGCCAATGCCTAGCCAGTGCCTAGCCAGTGTCTAGCCAGTGCCTAGCTAGTGTCTACCAAGTGTCAAGCCTGTGTATATCCTATGTCAAGTCTATAATAAGGTTGTGTCTTTCCTTAAATAAGCCTGTGTCTGGCCAGTTTTTATCCTGTGTTTTTCCTGTGTCTACCATATGTCTAGCCAGTGTCTAGCCAGTGTCTAGCAAGTGCCTAGCTAGTATCTACCCAGTGTCAAGCCTGTGTATATCCTATGTCAAGTCTATAATAAGGTTGTGTGTTTCCTTTAATAAGCCTGTGTCTGGCCAGTTTTTATCCTGTGTTTTTCATGTGTCTACCATATGTCTAGCCAGTGTCTAGCCAGTGTCAAGCAAGTGCCTAGCTAGTATCTACCCAGTGTCAAGCCTGTGTATATCCTATGTCAAGTCTATAATAAGGTTGTGTCTTTCCTTAAATAAGCCTGCGTCTGGCCAGTTTTCATCCTGTGTTTTGCCTGTTTCTACCATATGTCTAGCCAGTGCCTAGCCAGTGCCCAGCAAGTGTTTTACCAGTGCCTAGCTAGTGCCTATATAGTGCCTTGCCAGAGTCTGGCCATTGCCTAGCCAGTGCCTAACCAGTGCCTAGCCAGTTCCTAGCCAGTGCCTAACCAGTGCCTAGCCAGTGTCTAGCCAGTGCCTAGCCAGTGTCTGGCCAAAGCCTAGCCAGTGTCTAGCCAGTGCCTAGCTAGTATCTACCCAGTGTCAAGCCTGTGTATATCCTATGTCCAGTGTAACTAAGCCAGTGCCTTAATAAGCCAGTGCCTAGCCAGTGTTTTCAGCCTGTGTTTTGCCTGTTTCTAGCCATGTGTCTAGCCAGTGTCTAGCCAGTGCCTAGCCAGTGCCTAGCCAGTGCCTAGCCAGTGTCTAGCCAGTGCCTAGCCAGTGCCTAGCCAGTGCCTAGCCAGTGCCTAGCCAGTGCCTAGCCAGTGCCTAGCCAGTGCCTAGCCAGTGCCTAGCCAGTGCCTAGCCAGTGCCTAGCCAGTGCCTAGCCAGTGCCTAGCCAGTGCCTAGCCAGTGCCTAGCCAGTGCCTAGCCAGTGCCTAGCCAGTGCCTAGCCAGTGCCTAGCCAGTGCCTAGCCAGTGCCTAGCCAGTGCCTAGCCAGTGCCTAGCCAGTGCCTAGCCAGTGCCTAGCCAGTGCCTAGCCAGTGCCTAGCCAGTGCCTAGCCAGTGCCTAGCCAGTGCCCAGCCAGTGCCTAGCCAGTGCCTAGCCAGTGCCTAGCCAGTGCCTAGCCAGTGCCTAGCCAGTGCCTAGCCAGTGCCTAGCCAGTGCCTAGCCAGTGCCTAGCCAGTGCCTAGCCAGTGCCTAGCCAGTGCCTAGCCAGTGCCTAGCCAGTGCCTAGCCAGTGCCTAGCCAGTGCCTAGCCAGTGCCTAGCCAGTGCCTAGCCAGTGCCTAGCCAGTGCCTAGCCAGTGCCTAGCCAGTGCCTAGCCAGTGCCTAGCCAGTGCCTAGCCAGTGCCTAGCCAGTGCCTAGCCAGTGCCTAGCCAGTGCCTAGCCAGTGCCTAGCCAGTGCCTAGCCAGTGCCTAGCCAGTGCCTAGCCAGTGCCTAGCCAGTGCCTAGCCAGTGCCTAGCCAGTGCCTAGCCAGTGCCTAGCCAGTGCCTAGCCAGTGCCTAGCCAGTGCCTAGCCAGTGCCTAGCCAGTTAGCCAGTGCCTAGCCAGTGCCTGTAGCCAGTGCCTAGCCAGTGCCTAGCCAGTGCCTAGCCAGTGCCTAGCCAGTGCCTAGCCAGTGCCTAGCCAGTGCCTAGCCAGTGCCTAGCCAGTGCCTAGCCAGTGCCTAGCCAGTGCCTAGCCAGTGCCTAGCCAGTGCCTAGCCAGTGCCTAGCCAGTGCCTAGCCAGTGCCTAGCCAGTGCCTAGCCTAGCCAGTGCCTAGCCAGTGCCTAGCCAGTGCCTAGCCAGTCCCTAGCTAGTGTCTAGCCAGTCCCTAGCTAGTGTCTACCCAGTGTCAAGCCTGTGTATATCCTATGTCAAGTCTATTATAAGGTTGTGTCTTTCCTTAAATAAGCCTGTGTCTGGCCAGTTTTTATCCTGTATTTTGCCTGTTTCTACCATGTGTCTAGCCTGTGGCTAGCCTGTATCTATTTAGTGTCTTACCTGTTTCCATCTTATGTTTAGCCTGTAATTAGGTTGTTTCCAGCCTGAATTAAGCCTGTGTCTAGCCTGTTTTTATCTTGTGTTTTGCCAGTGCCTTGCCAGTGCCCAGCCAGTGTTTAGCCAGTGCCTAGCCAGTGCCTAGATAGTGCCTTGCCAGAGTCTGACCAGTGCCTAGCCAGTGCATAACCAGTGCCTAGCCAGTGCCTAGCCAGTGCCTAGCCAGTGCCTAGCCAGTGCCTAGCCAGTGCCTAGCCAGTGCCTAGCCAGTGCCTAGCCAGTGCCTAGCCAGTGCCTAGCCAGTGCCTAGCCAGTGCCTAGCCAGTGTCTAGCCAGTGCCTAGCCAGTGCCTAGCCAGTGCCTAGCCAGTGCCTAGCCAGTGCCTAGCCAGTGCCTAGCCAGTGCCAGTGCCTAGCCAGTGCCTAGCCAGTGCCTAGCCAGTGCCTAGCCAGTGCCTAGCCAGTGCCTAGCCAGTGCCAGTGTCTAGCCAGTGTCTAGCCAGTGCCTAGCCAGTGTCTGGCCAGTGTCTAGCCAGTGCCTAGCCAGTGCCTAGCCAGTGCCTAGCCAGTGCCTAGCCAGTGCCTAGCCAGTGTCTAGCCAGTGTCTAGCCAGTGTCTAGCCAGTATCTAGCCAGTTTCTGGCCAGTGCCTAGCCAGTGCCCAGCCAGTGTTTAACCAGTGCCTAGCCAGTGCCTAGCCAGTGCCTAGCCAGTGTCTGGCCAGTGCCTAGCCAGTGCCTAGCCAGTGTCTAGCCAGTGCCTAGCCAGTGTCTAGCCAGTGCCTAGCCAGTGCCTAGCCTAGTGTTGCCAGTGCCTAGCCAGTGCCTAGCCAGTGTTTAGCCAGTGCCTAGCCAGTGCCTAGCCAGTGCCTAGCCAGTGCCTAGCCAGTGTCTAGCCAGTTAGCCAGTGCCTAGCCAGTGCCTAGCCAGTGCCTGCCTAGCCAGTGCCTAGCCAGTGCCTAGCCAGTGCCTAGCCAGTGCCTAGCCAGTGCCTAGCCAGTGTCTAGCCAGTGCCTAGCCAGTGCCTAGCCAGTGCCTAGCCAGTGCCTAGCCAGTGCCTAGCCAGTGCCTAGCCAGTGCCTAGCCAGTGCCTAGCCAGTGTCTAGCCAGTGCCTAGCCAGTGCCTAGCCAGTGCCTAGCCAGTGCCTAGCCAGTGCCTAGCCAGTGCCTAGCCAGTGCCTAGCCAGTGCCTAGCCAGTGTCTAGCCAGTGCCTAGCCAGTGCCTAGCCAGTGCCTAGCCAGTGCCTAGCCAGTGCCTAGCCAGTGTCTAGCCAGTGCCTAGCCAGTGCCTAGCCAGTGCCTAGCCAGTGCCTAGCCAGTGCCTAGCCAGTGCCTAGCCAGTGCCTAGCCAGTGCCTAGCCAGTGCCTAGCCAGTGCCTAGCCAGTGCCTAGCCAGTGTCTAGCCAGTGCCTAGCCAGTGCCTAGCCAGTGCCTAGCCAGTGCCTAGCCAGTGCCTAGCCAGTGCCTAGCCAGTGCCTAGCCAGTGCCAGTGCCTAGCCAGTGTCTAGCCAGTGCCTAGCCAGTGCCTAGCCAGTGCCTAGCCAGTGCCTAGCCAGTGCCTAGCCAGTGCCTAGCCAGTGCCTAGCCAGTGCCTAGCCAGTGCCTAGCCAGTGCCTAGCCAGTGCCTAGCCAGTGCCTAGCCAGTGCCTAGCCAGTGCCTAGCCAGTGTCTAGCCAGTGCCTAGCCAGTGCCTAGCCAGTGCCTAGCCAGTGCCTAGCCAGTGCCTAGCCAGTGCCAGTGCCTAGCCAGTGCCTAGCCAGTGCCTAGCCAGTGCCTAGCCAGTGCCTAGCCAGTGCCTAGCCAGTGCCTAGCCAGTGCCTAGCCAGTGCCTAGCCAGTGTCTAGCCAGTGCCTAGCCAGTGCCTAGCCAGTGCCTAGCCAGTGCCTAGCCAGTGCCTAGCCAGTGCCAGTGCCTAGCCAGTGCCTAGCCAGTGCCTAGCCAGTGCCTAGCCAGTGCCTAGCCAGTGCCTAGCCAGTGCCTAGCCAGTGCCTAGCCAGTGTCTAGCCAGTGCCTAGCCAGTGTCTAGCCAGTGCCTAGCCAGTGCCTAGCCAGTGCCTAGCCAGTGCCTAGCCAGTGTCTAGCCAGTGCCTAGCTAGTGTCTACCCAGTGTCAAGCCTGTGTATATCCTATGTCAAGTCTATAATAAGGTTGTGTCTTTCCTTAAATAAGCCTGTGTCTGGCCAGTTTTTATCCTGTGTTTTGCCTGTGTCTAGCCATGTGTCTAGCCAGTGTCTAGCCAGTGTCTAGCCAGTGCCTAGCCAGTGTCTAGCCAGTGTCTAGCCAGTGTCTAGCCTGTGTTATCCTATGTCAAGTCTAGCCAGTTAAGCCAGTGTTGTGCCTAGCCTAAATAAGCCTGTGTCTAGCCAGTTTTTAGCCAGTGCCTAGCCAGTGCCTAGCCAGTGTCTAGCCAGTGCCTAGCCAGTGTCTAGCCAGTGCCTAGCCAGTGTAGTGTCTAGCCAGTGTCAAGCCAGTGCCTAGCCAGTGTCAAGCCAGTACTAAGCCAGTGCCTTATAGCCAGTGCCTGGCCAGTTTCACCTGTGTCTAGCCAGTTTCTAGCCAGTGCCTAGCCAGTGCCTAGCCAGTGCCTAGCCAGTGCCTAGCCAGTGCCTAGCCAGTGCCTAGCCAGTGCCTAGCCAGTGTCTAGCCAGTGCCTAGCCAGTGTCTAGCCAGTGCCTAGCCAGTGCCTAGCCAGTGCCTAGCCAGTGTCTAGCCAGTGCCTAGCCAGTGCCTAGCCAGTGCCTAGCCAGTGTCTAGCCAGTGCCTAGCCAGTGTCTAGCCAGTGTCTAGCCAGTGCCTAGCCAGTGCCTAGCCAGTGCCTAGCCAGTGCCTGTGCCAGTGCCTAGCCAGTGCCTAGCCAGTTTCTATCCAGTGCCTAGCCAGTGTCTAGCCAGTGCCTAGCCAGTGTCTAGCCAGTGCCTAGCCAGTGCCTAGCCAGTGCCTAGCCAGTGTCTAGCCAGTGCCTAGCCAGTGCCTAGCCAGTGCCTAGCCAGTGTCTAGCCAGTGCCTAGCCAGTGCCTAGCCAGTGCCTAGCCAGTGCCTAGCCAGTGTGCCTAGCCAGTGCCTAGCCAGTGCCTAGCCAGTGCCTAGCCAGTGCCTAGCCAGTGCCTAGCCAGTGCCTAGCCAGTGCCTAGCCAGTGCCTAGCCAGTGCCTAGCCAGTGCCTAGCCAGTGCCTAGCCAGTGCCTAGCCAGTGCCTAGCCAGTGCCTAGCCAGTGCCTAGCCAGTGCCTAGCCAGTGCCTAGCCAGTGCCTAGCCAGTGCCTAGCCAGTGCCTAGCCAGTGCCTAGCCAGTGCCTAGCCAGTGTCTAGCCAGTGCCTAGCCAGTGCCTAGCCAGTGCCTAGCCAGTGCCTAGCCAGTGCCTAGCCAGTGCCTAGCCAGTGTCTAGCCAGTCCCTAGCTAGTGTCTACCCAGTGTCAAGCCTGTGTATATCCTATGTCAAGTCTATTATAAGGTTGTGTCTTTCCTTAAATAAGCCTGTGTCTGGCCAGTTTTTATCCTGTGTTTTGCCTGTTTCTACCATGTGTCTAGCCTGTGGCTAGCCTGTATCTACCTAGTGTCTTACCTGTTTCCATCTTATGTTTAGCCTGTAATTAGGTTGTTTCCAGCCTGAATTAAGCCTGTGTCTAGCCTGTTTTTATCTTGTGTTTTGCCAGTGCCTAGCCAGTGCCCAGCCAGTGTTTAGCCAGTGCCTAGCCAGTGCCTAGATAGTGCCTTGCCAGAGTCTGACCAGTGCCTAGCCAGTGCATAACCAGTGCCTAGCCAGTGCCTAGCCAGTGCCTAGCCAGTGCCTAGCCAGTGCCTAGCCAGTGCCTAGCCAGTGCCTAGCCAGTGCCTAGCCAGTGCCTAGCCAGTGCCTAGCCAGTGCCTAGCCAGTGCCTAGCCAGTGCCTAGCCAGTGCCTAGCCAGTGCCTAGCCAGTGCCTAGCCAGTGCCTAGCCAGTGCCTAGCCTAGCCAGTGTCTAGCCAGTGCCTAGCCAGTGCCTAGCCAGTGTCTAGCCAGTGCCTAGCCAGTGCCTAGCCAGTGTCTAGCCAGTGCCTAGCCAGTGTCTAGCCAGTGCCTAGCCAGTGTCTAGCCAGTGCCTAGCCAGTGCCTAGCCAGTGCCTAGCCAGTGCCAGCCAGTGTCTAGCCAGTGTCTAGCCAGTGCCTAGCCTAGCCAGTGCCTAGCCAGTGCCTAGCCAGTGCCTAGCCAGTGTCTAGCCAGTGTCTAGCCAGTGTCTAGCCAGTGCCTAGCCAGTGTCTAGCCAGTGCCTAGCCAGTGCCTAGCCAGTGCCTAGCCAGTGTCTAGCCAGTGCCTAGCCAGTGCCTAGCCAGTGTCTAGCCAGTGTCTAGCCAGTGCCTAGCCAGTGTCTAGCCAGTGTCTAGCCAGTGTCTAGCCAGTGTCTATTATAAG
The DNA here is from genome assembly GCA_018151435.1 of Zaprionus africanus. Taxonomy (NCBI): domain Eukaryota; kingdom Metazoa; phylum Arthropoda; class Insecta; order Diptera; family Drosophilidae; genus Zaprionus; species Zaprionus africanus. The sequence goes on from JAECXB010002073.1 coordinate 9,020, forward strand.
GTTGTGTCTAGCCAAGTAAGCCTGTGTCTAGCCAGTGTTTAGCCAGTGCCTAGCCAGTGCCTAGCCAGTGCCTAGCCAGTGCCTAGCCAGTGTCTAGCCAGTGCCTAGCCAGTGTCTAGCCAGTGCCTAGCCAGTGCCTAGCCAGTGTCTAGCCAGTGCCTAGCCAGTGCCTAGCCAGTGTCTAGCCAGTGTCTAGCCAGTGTCTATGCCAGTGCCTAGCCAGTGCCTAGCCAGTGTCTAGCCAGTGTGCCTAGCCAGTGCCTAGCCAGTGCCTAGCCAGTGCCTAGCCAGTGCCTAGCCAGTGCCTAGCCAGTGCCTAGCCAGTGCCTAGCCAGTGCCTAGCCAGTGTCTAGCCAGTGCCTAGCCAGTGCCTAGCCAGTGCCTAGCCAGTGTCTAGCCAGTGCCTAGCCAGTGTCTAGCCAGTGCCTAGCCAGTGCCTAGCCAGTGCCTAGCCAGTGCCTAGCCAGTGCCTAGCCAGTGCCTAGCCAGTGCCTAGCCAGTGTCTAGCCAGTGTCTAGCCAGTGCCTGCAGCCAGTGCCTAGCCAGTGCCTAGCCAGTGTCTAGCCAGTGCCTAGCCAGTGCCTAGCCAGTGCCTAGCCAGTGTCTAGCCAGTGCCTAGCCAGTGTCTAGCCAGTGCCTAGCCAGTGCCTAGCCAGTGCCTAGCCAGTGCCTAGCCAGTGCCTAGCCAGTGCCTAGCCAGTGCCTAGCCAGTGCCTAGCCAGTGCCTAGCCAGTGCCTAGCCAGTGCCTAGCCAGTGTCTAGCCAGTGTCCTAGCCAGTGCCTAGCCAGTGCCTAGCCAGTGCCTAGCCAGTGCCTAGCCAGTGCCTAGCCAGTGCCTAGCCAGTGCCTAGCCAGTGTCTAGCCAGTGCCTAGCCAGTGTCTAGCCAGTGTCTAGCCAGTGTCTAGCCAGTGCCTAGCCAGTGTCTAGCCAGTGTCTAGCCAGTGTCTAGCCAGTGTCTAGCCAGTGCCTAGCCAGTGTCTAGCCAGTGCCTAGCCAGTGTCTAGCCAGTGCCTAGCCAGTGTCTAGCCAGTGTCTAGCCAGTGTGCCTAGCCAGTGTCTAGCCAGTGTCTAGCCAGTGCCTAGCCAGTGCCTAGCCAGTGTCTAGCCAGTGCCTAGCCAGTGCCTAGCCAGTGCCTAGCCAGTGTCTAGCCAGTGCCTAGCCAGTGTCTAGCCAGTGCCAGTGTCTAGCCAGTGCCTAGCCAGTGCCTAGCCAGTGTCTAGCCAGTGCCTAGCCAGTGCCTAGCCAGTGTCTAGCCAGTGCCTAGCCAGTGCCTAGCCAGTGCCTAGCCAGTGCCTAGCCAGTGCCTAGCCAGTGCCAGTGCCTAGCCAGTGTCTAGCCAGTGCCTAGCCAGTGCCTAGCCAGTGCCTAGCCAGTGCCTAGCCAGTGCCTAGCCAGTGCCTAGCCAGTGCCTAGCCAGTGCCTAGCCAGTGCCTAGCCAGTGCCTAGCCAGTGCCTAGCCAGTGCCTAGCCAGTGCCTAGCCAGTGCCTAGCCAGTGTCTAGCCAGTGCCTAGCCAGTGCCTAGCCAGTGCCTAGCCAGTGCCTAGCCAGTGCCTAGCCAGTGCCTAGCCAGTGCCTAGCCAGTGCCTAGCCAGTGCCTAGCCAGTGTCTAGCCAGTGCCCTAGCCAGTGCCTAGCCAGTGCCTAGCCAGTGCCTAGCCAGTGCCTAGCCAGTGCCTAGCCAGTGCCTAGCCAGTGTCTAGCCAGTGTCTAGCCAGTGCCTAGCCAGTGCCTAGCCAGTGCCTAGCCAGTGCCTAGCCAGTGCCCTAGCCAGTGCCTAGCCAGTGCCTAGCCAGTGTCTAGCCAGTAGCCAGTGCCTAGCCAGTGCCTAGCCAGTGTCTAGCCAGTGTCTAGCCAGTGCCTAGCCAGTGCCTAGCCAGTGCCTAGCCAGTGTCTAGCCAGTGCCTAGCCAGTGCCTAGCCAGTGTCTAGCCAGTGCCTAGCCAGTGCCTAGCCAGTGCCTAGCCAGTGCCTAGCCAGTGCCTAGCCAGTGCCTAGCCAGTGCCTAGCCAGTGCCTAGCCAGTGTCTAGCCAGTGCCTAGCCAGTGCCTAGCCAGTGTCTAGCCAGTGCCTAGCCAGTGCCTAGCCAGTGTCTAGCCAGTGTCTAGCCAGTGTCTAGCCAGTGCCTAGCCAGTGTCTAGCCAGTGCCTCAGCCAGTGTCTAGCCAGTGCCTAGCCAGTGTCTAGCCAGTGTCTAGCCAGTGTCTAGCCAGTGTCTAGCCAGTGTCTAGCCAGTGTCTTAGCCAGTGTCTAGCCAGTGCCTAGCCAGTGCCTAGCCAGTGTCTAGCCAGTGCCTAGCCAGTGTCTAGCCAGTGCCTAGCCAGTGCCTAGCCAGTGCCTAGCCAGTGCCTAGCCAGTGCCTAGCCAGTGCCTAGCCAGTGTTCTAGCCAGTGCCTAGCCAGTGCCTAGCCAGTGTCTAGCCAGTGCCTAGCCAGTGCCTAGCCAGTGCCTAGCCAGTGCCTAGCCAGTGCCTAGCCAGTGCCTAGCCAGTGCCTAGCCAGTGCCTAGCCAGTGCCTAGCCAGTGTCTAGCCAGTGCCTAGCCAGTGTCTAGCCAGTGCCTAGCCAGTGTCTAGCCAGTGTCTAGCCAGTGTCTAGCCAGTGCCTAGCCAGTGCCTAGCCAGTGCCTAGCCAGTGCCTAGCCAGTGCCTAGCCAGTGCCTAGCCAGTGCCTAGCCAGTGCCTAGCCAGTGCCTAGCCAGTGCCTAGCCAGTGCCTAGCCAGTGCCTAGCCAGTGCCTAGCCAGTGCCTAGCCAGTGCCTAGCCAGTGCCTAGCCAGTGCCTAGCCAGTGTCTAGCCAGTGCCAGTGCCTAGCCAGTGCCTAGCCAGTGCCTAGCCAGTGCCTAGCCAGTGCCTAGCCAGTGCCTAGCCAGTGCCTAGCCAGTGTCTAGCCAGTGCCTAGCCAGTGCCTAGCCAGTGCCTAGCCAGTGCCTAGCCAGTGCCTAGCCAGTGCCTAGCCAGTGCCTAGCCAGTGCCTAGCCAGTGTCTAGCCAGTGCCTAGCCAGTGTCTAGCCAGTGCCTAGCCAGTGCCTAGCCAGTGCCTAGCCAGTGCCTAGCCAGTGCCTAGCCAGTGCCTAGCCAGTGTCTAGCCAGTGCCTAGCCAGTGCCTAGCCAGTGCCTAGCCAGTGCCTAGCCAGTGTCTAGCCAGTGTCTAGCCAGTGCCTAGCCAGTGTCTAGCCAGTGCCTAGCCAGTGCCTAGCCAGTGTCTAGCCAGTGTCTAGCCAGTGCCTAGCCAGTGTCTAGCCAGTGTCTTAGCCAGTGCCCTAGCCAGTGCCTAGCCAGTGCCTAGCCAGTGCCTAGCCAGTGCCTAGCCAGTGCCTAGCCAGTGCCTAGCCAGTGCCTAGCCAGTGCCTAGCCAGTGCCTAGCCAGTGCCTAGCCAGTGCCTAGCCAGTGCCAGTGCCTAGCCAGTGCCTAGCCAGTGCCTAGCCAGTGCCTAGCCTAGCCAGTGCCTAGCCAGTGCCTAGCCAGTGCCTAGCCAGTGTCTAGCCAGTGTCTAGCCAGTGTCTAGCCAGTGCCTAGCCAGTGCCTAGCCAGTGTCTAGCCAGTGCCTAGCCAGTGTCTAGCCAGTGTCTAGCCAGTGTCTAGCCAGTGCCTAGCCAGTGCCTAGCCAGTGTCTAGCCAGTGTCTAGCCAGTGTCTAGCCAGTGTCTAGCCAGTGCCTGTGCCTAGCCAGTGCCTAGCCAGTGTCTAGCCAGTGCCTAGCCAGTGCCTAGCCAGTGCCTAGCCAGTGTCTAGCCAGTGCCTAGCCAGTGCCTAGCCAGTGCCTAGCCAGTGTCTAGCCAGTGCCTAGCCAGTGCCTAGCCAGTGCCATGCCAGTGCCTCAGCCAGTGCCTAGCCAGTGCCTAGCCAGTGCCTAGCCAGTGCCTAGCCAGTGCCTAGCCAGTGCCTAGCCAGTGCCTAGCCAGTGCCTAGCCAGTGCCTAGCCAGTGCCTAGCCAGTGCCTAGCCAGTGCCTAGCCAGTGCCTAGCCAGTGCCTAGCCAGTGCCTAGCCAGTGCCTAGCCAGTGCCTAGCCAGTGTCTAGCCAGTGCCTAGCCAGTGCCTAGCCAGTGCCTAGCCAGTGCCTAGCCAGTGCCTAGCCAGTGTCTAGCCAGTGCCTAGCCAGTGCCTAGCCAGTGCCTAGCCAGTGCCTAGCCAGTGCCTAGCCAGTGCCTAGCCAGTGCCTAGCCAGTGTCTAGCCAGTGCCTAGCCAGTGCCTAGCCAGTGCTCTAGCCAGTGCCTAGCCAGTGCCTAGCCAGTGCCTAGCCAGTGTCTAGCCAGTGCCTAGCCAGTGCCTAGCCAGTGCCTAGCCAGTGCCTAGCCAGTGTCTAGCCAGTCCCTAGCTAGTGTCTACCCAGTGTCAAGCCTGTGTATATCCTATGTCAAGTCTATTATAAGGTTGTGTCTTTCCTTAAATAAGCCTGTGTCTGGCCAGTTTTTATCCTGTGTTTTGCCTGTTTCTACCATGTGTCTAGCCTGTGGCTAGCCTGTATCTACCTAGTGTCTTACCTGTTTCCATCTTATGTTTAGCCTGTAATTAGGTTGTTTCCAGCCTGAATTAAGCCTGTGTCTAGCCTGTTTTTATCTTGTGTTTTGCCAGTGCCTAGCCAGTGCCCAGCCAGTGTTTAGCCAGTGCCTAGCCAGTGCCTAGATAGTGCCTTGCCAGAGTCTGACCAGTGCCTAGCCAGTGCATAACCAGTGCCTAGCCAGTGCCTAGCCAGTGCCTAGCCAGTGTCTAGCCAGTGCCTAGCCAGTGCCTAGCCAGTGCCTAGCCAGTGTCCTAGCCAGTGCCTAGCCAGTGCCTAGCCAGTGCCTAGCCAGTGCCTAGCCAGTGCCTAGCCAGTGCCTAGCCAGTGCCTAGCCAGTGCCTAGCCAGTGCCTAGCCAGTGCCTAGCCAGCCAGTGCCTAGCCAGTGCCTAGCCAGTGCCTAGCCAGTGCCTAGCCAGTGCCTAGCCAGTGCCTAGCCAGTGCCTAGCCAGTGCCTAGCCAGTGCCTAGCCAGTGCCTAGCCAGTGCCTAGCCAGTGCCTAGCCAGTGCCTAGCCAGTGCCTAGCCAGTGCCTAGCCAGTGCCTAGCCAGTGCCTAGCCAGTGCCTAGCCAGTGCCTAGCCAGTGTCTAGCCAGTGCCTAGCCAGTGCCTAGCCAGTGCCTAGCCAGTGTCTAGCCAGTGCCTAGCCAGTGCCTAGCCAGTGCCTAGCCCTAGCCAGTGCCTAGCCAGTGCCTAGCCAGTGCCTAGCCAGTGTCTAGCCAGTGTCTAGCCAGTGTCTAGCCAGTGCCTAGCCAGTGCCTAGCCAGTGTCTAGCCAGTCTAGCCAGTGTTTTAAGGTTGTGTCTTCCTTAAATAAGCCAGTGTCTAGCCAGTGCCTTTAGCCAGTGCCTAGCCAGTGTCTAGCCTGTGTCTAGCCAGTGTCTAGCCAGTGCCTAAGCTTGTGTCTAGCCTAGTCCTAGCCAGTGTCTAGCCAGTGTTTTTATCCTGTGTTTTGCCAGTGTTTAGCCATGTGTCTAGCCTGTGCCTAGCCTGAATGCCTAGCCAGTGTCTAGCCTGTTTCTATCTTATGTTTAGCTGTATTTAGCCAGTGCCTTAAGCCATGTGCCTAGCCAGTTTTTATCCTGTGTTTTGCCAGTGCCTAGCCAGTGCCTAGCCAGTGCCTAGCCAGTGCCTAGCCAGTGCCTAGCCAGTGTCTAGCCAGTGCCTAGCCAGTGTCTAGCCAGTGCCTAGCCAGTGTCTAGCCAGTGCCTAGCCAGTGCCTAGCCAGTGCCTAGCCAGTGCCTAGCCAGTGCCTAGCCAGTGTCTAGCCAGCTAGCCAGTGCCTAGCCAGTGCCTAGCCAGTGTCCTAGCCAGTGCCTCTAGCCAGTGCCTAGCCAGTGCCTAGCCAGTGCCTAGCCAGTGCCTAGCCAGTGCCTAGCCAGTGCCTAGCCAGTGCCTAGCCAGTGCCTAGCCAGTGTCTAGCCAGTGCCTAGCCAGTGCCTAGCCAGTGCCTAGCCAGTGCCTAGCCAGTGCCTAGCCAGTGCCTAGCCAGTGCCTAGCCAGTGCCTAGCCAGTGCCTAGCCAGTGTCTAGCCAGTGCCTAGCCAGTGCCTAGCCAGTGCCTAGCCAGTGCCTAGCCAGTGCCTAGCCAGTGCCGTAGCCAGTGCCTAGCCAGTGCCTAGCCAGTGCCTAGCCAGTGCTAGCCAGTGCGTAGCCAGTGCCTAGCCAGTGCCTAGCCAGTGCCTAGCCAGTGCCTAGCCAGTGCCTAGCCAGTGCCTAGCCAGTGCCTAGCCAGTGCCTAGCCAGTGCCTAGCCAGTGCCTAGCCAGTGCCTAGCCAGTGCCTAGCCAGTGCCTAGCCAGTGTCTAGCCAGTGCCTAGCCAGTGCCTAGCCAGTGCCTAGCCAGTGCCTAGCCAGTGTCTAGCCAGTCCCTAGCTAGTGTCTACCCAGTGTCAAGCCTGTGTATATCCTATGTCAAGTCTATTATAAGGTTGTGTCTTTCCTTAAATAAGCCTGTGTCTGGCCAGTTTTTATCCTGTGTTTTGCCTGTTTCTACCATGTGTCTAGCCTGTGGCTAGCCTGTATCTACCTAGTGTCTTACCTGTTTCCATCTTATGTTTAGCCTGTAATTAGGTTGTTTCCAGCCTGAATTAAGCCTGTGTCTAGCCTGTTTTTATCTTGTGTTTTGCCAGTGCCTAGCCAGTGCCCAGCCAGTGTTTAGCCAGTGCCTAGCCAGTGCCTAGATAGTGCCTTGCCAGAGTCTGACCAGTGCCTAGCCAGTGCATAACCAGTGCCTAGCCAGATCCTAGCCAGTGCCTAGCCAGTGCCTAGCCAGTGCCTAGCCAGTGCCTAGCCAGTGCCTAGCCAGTGCCTAGCCAGTGCCTAGCCAGTGCCTAGCCAGTGCCTAGCCAGTGCCTAGCCAGTGCCTAGCCAGTGCCTAGCCAGTGCCTAGCCAGTGCCTAGCCAGTGCCTAGCCAGTGCCTAGCCAGTGCCTAGCCAGTGCCTAGCCAGTGCCTAGCCAGTGCCTAGCCAGTGTCTAGCCAGTGCCTAGCCAGTTAGCCAGTGCCTAGCCAGTGCCTAGCCAGTGCCTAGCCAGTGCCTAGCCAGTGCCTAGCCAGTGCCTAGCCAGTGCCTAGCCAGTGCCTAGCCAGTGCCTAGCCAGTGCCTAGCCAGTGCCTAGCCAGTGTCTAGCCAGTGCCTAGCCAGTGCCTAGCCAGTGCCTAGCCAGTGCCTAGCCAGTGCCTAGCCAGTGCCTAGCCAGTGCCTAGCCAGTGCCTAGCCAGTGCCTAGCCAGTGCCTAGCCAGTGCCTAGCCAGTGTCTAGCCAGTGTCTAGCCAGTGTCTAGCCAGTGCCTAGCCAGTGTCTAGCCAGTGCCTAGCCAGTGTCTAGCCAGTGCCTAAGCCAGTGTCTAGCCAGTTTTTAGCCAGTGTTTAGCCAGTGTCTAGCCAGTGTCTAGCCAGTGTCTAGCCAGTGCCAGTGCCTAGCCAGTGTAGCCAGTGCCTAGCCAGTGTCTAGCCAGTGCCTAGCCAGTGTCTAGCCAGTGCCTAGCCAGTGTCTAGCCAGTGCCTAGCCAGTGTCTAGCCAGTGTCTAGCCAGTGCCTAGCCAGTGCCAGTGCCTAGCCAGTGCCTAGCCAGTGTCTAGCCAGTGCCTAGCCAGTGCCTAGCCAGTGCCTAGCCAGTGCCTGCCAGCCAGTGTCTAGCCAGTGCCTAGCCAGTGCCTAGCCAGTGCCTAGCCAGTGCCTAGCCAGTGTCTAGCCAGTGCCTAGCCAGTGCCTAGCCAGTGCCTAGCCAGTGCCTAGCCAGTGTCTAGCCAGTGCCTAGCCAGTGTCTAGCCAGTGCCTAGCCAGTGCCTAGCCAGTGCCTAGCCAGTGCCTAGCCAGTGCCTAGCCAGTGCCTAGCCAGTGCCTAGCCAGTGCCTAGCCAGTGTCTAGCCAGTGTCTAGCCAGTGTCTAGCCAGTAGCCAGTGCCTAGCCAGTGTCTAGCCAGTGTCTAGCCAGTGCCTAGCCAGTGCCTAGCCAGTGTCTAGCCAGTGCCTAGCCAGTGCCTAGCCAGTGCCTAGCCAGTGCCTAGCCAGTGCCTAGCCAGTGTCTAGCCAGTGCCTAGCCAGTGCCTAGCCAGTGTCTAGCCAGTGCCTAGCCAGTGCCTAGCCAGTGTCTAGCCAGTGCCTAGCCAGTGCCTAGCCAGTGCCTAGCCAGTGCCTAGCCAGTGCCTAGCCAGTGCCTAGCCAGTGCCTAGCCAGTGCCTAGCCAGTGCCTAGCCAGTGCCTAGCCAGTGCCTAGCCAGTGCCTAGCCAGTGCCTAGCCAGTGCCTAGCCAGTGCCTAGCCAGTGCCTAGCCAGTGCCTAGCCAGTGTCTAGCCAGTGCCTAGCCAGTGCCTAGCCAGTGTCTAGCCAGTGCCTAGCCAGTGCCTAGCCAGTGTCTAGCCAGTGCCTAGCCAGTGCCTGTAGCCAGTGCCTAGCCAGTGCCTAGCCAGTGCCTAGCCAGTGTCTAGCCAGTGTCTAGCCAGTGTCTAGCCAGTGCCTAGCCTGCCAGTGTGCCTAGCCAGTGCCTAGCCAGTGCCTAGCCAGTGCCTAGCCAGTGCCTAGCCAGTGCCTAGCCAGTGCTGCCAGCCAGTGCCTAGCCAGTGCCTAGCCAGTGCCTAGCCAGTGCCTAGCCAGTGCCTAGCCAGTGCCTAGCCAGTGCCTAGCCAGTGTCCTAGCCAGTGCCTAGCCAGTGTCTAGCCAGTGCCTAGCCAGTGCCTAGCCAGTGCCTAGCCAGTGCCTAGCCAGTGCCTAGCCAGTGCCTAGCCAGTGCCTAGCCAGTGCCTAGCCAGTGCCTAGCCAGTGCCTAGCCAGTGCCTAGCCAGTGCCTTAGCCAGTGTCTTAGCCAGTGCCTAGCCAGTGCCTAGCCAGTGTCTAGCCAGTGTCTAGCCAGTGCCTAAGCCAGTGTCTAGCCAGTGTTTAGCCAGTGTCCTAGCCAGTGTCTAGCCAGTGCCTAGCCAGTGCCTAGCCAGTGTCTAGCCAGTGCCTAGCCAGTGCCTTAGCCAGTGCCTAGCCAGTGCCTAGCCAGTGTCTAGCCAGTGTCTAGCCAGTGTCTAGCCAGTGCCTAGCCAGTGCTCTAGCCAGTGTCTAGCCAGTGCCTAGCCAGTGCCTAGCCAGTGCCTAGCCAGTGCCTAGCCAGTGCCTAGCCAGTGTCTAGCCAGTGCCTAGCCAGTGTCTAGCCAGTGTCTAGCCAGTGTATATCCTATGTCCAGTGTCTTATAAGCCAGTGTCTAGCCAGTGCCTAAGCCAGTGTCTAGCCAGTTTTTATCCTGTGTTTTGCCAGTGTCTAGCCAGTGTCTAGCCAGTGCCTAGCCAGTGCCTAGCCAGTGTCCTAGCCAGTGTCCAGCCAGTGCCTAGCCAGTGCCTAGCCAGTGCCTAGCCAGTGCCTTAAGCCAGTGCCTAGCCAGTGCCTAGCCAGTGTCTAGCCAGTGCCTAGCCAGTGCCTAGCCAGTGCCTAGCCAGTGCCTAGCCAGTGCCTAGCCAGTGCCTAGCCAGTGTCTAGCCAGTGCCTAGCCAGTGCCTAGCCAGTGCCTAGCCAGTGCCTAGCCAGTGCCTAGCCAGTGCCTAGCCAGTGCCTAGCCAGTGCCTAGCCAGTGCCTAGCCAGTGCCTAGCCAGTGTCTAGCCAGTGCCTAGCCAGTGTCTAGCCAGTGCCTAGCCAGTGCCTAGCCAGTGCCTAGCCAGTGTCTAGCCAGTGCCTAGCCAGTGCCTAGCCAGTGCCTAGCCAGTGTCTAGCCAGTGCCTAGCCAGTGCCTAGCCAGTTCCTAGCCAGTGCCTAGCCAGTGCCTAGCCAGTGCCTAGCCAGTGTCTAGCCAGTGTCTAGCCAGTGCCTAGCCAGTGCCTAGCCAGTGCCTAGCCAGTGTCTAGCCAGTGCCTAGCCAGTGCCTAGCCAGTGCCTAGCCAGTGCCTAGCCAGTGCCTAGCCAGTGCCTAGCCAGTGCCTAGCCAGTGCCTAGCCAGTGCCTAGCCAGTGCCTAGCCAGTGTCTAGCCAGTGCCTAGCCAGTGTGCCTAGCCAGTGCCTAGCCAGTGTCTAGCCAGTGCCTAGCCAGTGCCTAGCCAGTGCCTAGCCAGTTCCAGTGCCTAGCCAGTGTCTAGCCAGTGCCTAGCCAGTGCCTAGCCAGTGCCTAGCCAGTGCCTAGCCAGTGCCTAGCCAGTGCCAGTGTGCCTAGCCAGTGCCTAGCCAGTGCCTAGCCAGTGCCTAGCCAGTGCCTAGCCAGTGTCTAGCCAGTGCCTAGCCAGTGCCTAGCCAGTGCCTAGCCAGTGCCTAGCCAGTGCCTAGCCAGTGCCTAGCCAGTGCCTAGCCAGTGCCTAGCCAGTGTCTAGCCAGTGCCTAGCCAGTGCCTAGCCAGTGCCTAGCCAGTGTCTAGCCAGTGCCTAGCCAGTGTCTAGCCAGTGCCTAGCCAGTGCCTAGCCAGTGTCTAGCCAGTGCCTAGCCAGTGCCTAGCCAGTGCCTAGCCAGTGTCTAGCCAGTGCCTAGCCAGTGTCTAGCCAGTGCCTAGCCAGTGCCTAGCCAGTGCCTAGCCAGTGTCTAGCCAGTTTTTAGCCAGTGTTTAGCCAGTGTCTAGCCAGTGCCTAGCCAGTGCCTAGCCAGTGCCTAGCCAGTGCCTAGCCAGTGCCTAGCCAGTGCCTAGCCAGTGCCTAGCCAGTGTCTAGCCAGTGCCTAGCCAGTGCCTAGCCAGTGCCTAGCCAGTGCCTAGCCAGTGCCTAGCCAGTGCCTAGCCAGTGCCTAGCCAGTGCCTAGCCAGTGCCAGTGCCTAGCCAGTGCCTAGCCAGTGCCTAGCCAGTAGTCCTAGCCAGTGCCTAGCCCAGTGCCTAGCCAGTGCCTAGCCAGTGCCTAGCCAGTGCCTCAGCCAGTGCCTAGCCAGTGCCTAGCCAGTGCCTAGCCAGTGTCTAGCCAGTGCCTAGCCAGTGCCTAGCCAGTGCCTAGCCAGTGCTTTCTAGCCAGTGTCCAGCCTTAAGCCAGTGTCTAGCCAGTTTTTAGCCAGTGCCTAGCCAGTGCCTAGCCAGTGCCTAGCCAGTGCCTAGCCAGTGCCTAGCCAGTGCCTAGCCAGTGTCCTAGCCAGTGCCTAGCCAGTGTCTAGCCAGTGCCTAGCCAGTGTCTAGCCAGTGTCTAGCCAGTGCCTGTGTCCAGTGCCTAGCCAGTGCCTAGCCAGTGCCTAGCCAGTGTTTAGCCAGTGTCTAGCCAGTGCCTAGCCAGTGTCTAGCCAGTGCCTAGCCAGTGTCTAGCCAGTGCCTAGCCAGTGTCTAGCCAGTGCCTAGCCAGTGTCTAGCCAGTGCCTTTAGCCAGTGTCTAGCCAGTGCCTAGCCAGTGCCTAGCCAGCCAGTGCCTAGCCAGTGCCAGTGCCTGTCCAGTGCCTAGCCAGTGCCTGGCCAGTGCCTAGCCAGTGCCTGGCCAGTGCCTAGCCAGTGCCTAGCCAGTGCCTAGCCAGTGCCTAGCCAGTGCCTAGCCAGTGCCTAGCCAGTGCCTAGCCAGTGCCTAGCCAGTGCCTAGCCAGTGCCTAGCCAGTGCCTAGCCAGTGCCTAGCCAGTGCCTAGCCAGTGCCTAGCCAGTGCCTAGCCAGTGCCTAGCCAGTGCCTAGCCAGTGCCTAGCCAGTGCCTAGCCAGTGCCTAGCCAGTGCCTAGCCAGTGCCTAGCCAGTGTCTAGCCAGTGCCTAGCCAGTGTCTAGCCAGTGCCTAGCCAGTGCCTAGCCAGTGCCTAGCCAGTGCCTAGCCAGTGCCTAGCCAGTGCCTAGCCAGTGCGTAGCCAGTGCCTAGCCAGTGCGTAGCCAGTGCTTAGCCAGTGCGTGGCCAGTGCCTAGCCAGTGCCTAGCCAGTGCCTAGCCAGTGCCTAGCCAGTGCCTAGCCAGTGCCTAGCCAGTGCCTAGCCAGTGCCTAGCCAGTGCCTAGCCAGTGCCTAGCCAGTGCCTAGCCAGTGCCTACCCAGTGTCTAGCCAAAGCCTAGCCAGTGCCTAGCCAGTGTCTAGCCAGTCCCTAGCCAGTGTCTAGCCAGTCCCTAGCTAGTGTCTACCCAGTGTCAAGCCTGTGTATATCCTATGTCAAGTCTATTATAAGGTTGTGTCTTTCCTTAAATAAGCCTGTGTCTGGCCAGTTTTTATCCTGTGTTTTGCCTGTTTCTACCATGTGTCTAGCCTGTGGCTAGCCTGTATCTACCTAGTGTCTTACCTGTTTCCATCTTATGTTTAGCCTGTAATTAGGTTGTTTCCAGCCTGAATTAAGCCTGTGTCTAGCCTGTTTTTATCTTGTGTTTTGCCAGTGCCTAGCCAGTGCCCAGCCAGTGTTTAGCCAGTGCCTAGCCAGTGCCTAGATAGTGCCTTGCCAGAGTCTGACCAGTGCCTAGCCAGTGCTAGCATAACAGTGCCTAGCCAGTGCCTAGCTGACCAGTGCCTAGCCAGTGTCTAGCCAGTGCCTAGCCAGTGCCTAGCCAGTGCCTAGCCAGTGCTCTTCAGCCAGTGCCTAGCCAGTGTCTAGCCAGTGCCTAGCCAGTGCCTAGCCAGTGCCTAGCCAGTGCCTAGCCAGTGCCTAGCCAGTGCCTAGCCAGTGCCTAGCCAGTGTCTAGCCAGTGTCTAGCCAGTGTCTAGCCAGTGCCTAGCCAGTGTCTAGCCAGTGCCTAGCCAGTGTCTAGCCAGTGCCTAGCCAGTGTCTAGCCAGTGCCTAGCCAGTGCCTAGCCAGTGCCTAGCCAGTGTCTAGCCAGTGTCTAGCCAGTGCCTAGTCAGTGTCTAGCCAGTGTTCAGCCAGTGTCTAGCCAGTGCCTAGCCAGTGCCTAGCCAGTGTCTAGCCAGTGTCTAGCCAGTGCCTAGCCAGTGCCTAGCCAGTGCCTAGCCAGTGCCTAGCCAGTGTCTAGCCAGTGCCTAGCCAGTGCCTAGCCAGTGTCAAGCCAGTGTATATCCTATGTCAAGCCTATTCTAAAGCTTGTGTCTTCCTTAAATAAGCCTGTGTCTAGCCAGTTTCTAGCCAGTGTTTAGCCAGTGTCTAGCCATGTGTCTAGCCAGTGTCTAGCCAGTGCCTAGCCAGTGTCTAGCCAGTTTCCATCTCAGTGCCTAGCCAGTAATTAGGTTGTTTCCAGCCTGCCTTAAGCCAGTGTCTAGCCTGTTTTTATCTTGTGTTTAGCCAGTGCCTAGCCAGTGCCTAACCAGTGCCTAGCCTAGTTGTGTCTATGCTTAAATAAGTTGTCTAGCCAGTTGTTAGCCAGTGCCTAGCCTAGTGTCTAGCCATGTGCCTAGCCAGTGTCTAGCCAGTGATCTAGCCAGTGTCTAACCTGTGTCCATCCTATGTCTAGCCTGTGATTAGGTTGTGTCAAGCCTGAATTAAGCCTGTGCCTAGCCAGTTTTTATCTTGTGTTTAGCCAGTGCTCAGCCAGTGTCTAGCCAGTGCCCAGCCAGTGTCTAGCCAGTGCCTAGCTAGTGTCTAGCCAGTGTTTAGCCAGTGTCTAGCCAGTGTTTAGCCAGTGTCTAGCCAGTGCCTAGCCAGTGTCTAGCCAGTGCCTAGCCAGTGCCTAGCCAGTGCCTAGCCAGTGCCTAGCCAGTGCCTAGCCAGTGCCTAGCCAGTGTCTAGCCAGTGCCTAGCCAGTGCCTAGCCAGTGTCTAGCCAGTGCCTAGCCAGTGTCTAGCCAGTGCCTAGCCAGTGTCTAGCCAGTGCCTAGCCAGTGCCTAGCCAGTGCCTAGCCAGTGTCTAGCCAGTGCCTAGCCAGTGCCTAGCCAGTGCCTAGCCAGTGTCTAGCCAGTGCCTAGCCAGTGCCTAGCCAGTGCCTAGCCAGTGCCTAGCCAGTGCCTAGCCAGTGCCTAGCCAGTGTCTAGCCAGTGTCCAGCCAGTGTCTAGCCAGTGCCTAGCCAGTGTCTAGCCAGTGCCTAGCCAGTGTCTAGCCAGTGCCTAGCCAGTGCCTAGCCAGTGCCTAGCCAGTGCCTAGCCAGTGCCTAGCCAGTGTCTAGCCAGTGTCTAGCCAGTGCCTAGCCAGTGCCTAGCTAGTGTCTAGCCAGTGTCTAGCCAGTGCCTAGCCAGTGTCTAGCCAGTGCCTAGCCAGTGCCTAGCCAGTGCCTAGCCAGTGCCTAGCCAGTGCCTAGCCAGTGCCTAGCCAGTGTCTAGCCAGTGCCTAGCCAGTGCCTAGCCAGTGCTAAGCCAGTGCCTAACCAAAGCCCTGCCAGTGCCTAGCTAGTGCCTAGCCAGTGTCTAGCCAGTGTCTAGCCAGTGTCTAGCCAGTGCCTAGCCAGTGTCTAGCCAGTGCCTAGCCAGTGTCTAGCCAGTGCCTAGCCAGTGTCTAGCCAGTGCCTAGCCAGTGTCTAGCCAGTGCCTAGCCAGTGCCTAGCCAGTGCTAAGCCAGTGCCTAACCAAAGCCCTGCCAGTGCCTAGCCAGTGCCTAGCCAGTGCCTAGCCAGTGCCTAGCCAGTGCCTAGCCAGTGCCTAGCCAGTGCCTAGCCAGTGTCTAGCCAGTGCCTAGCCAGTGTCTAGCCAGTGTCTAGCCAGTGCCTAGCCAGTGTCTAGCCAGTGTCTAGCCAGTGCCTAGCCAGTGCCTAGCCAGTGCCTAGCCAGTGCCTAGCCAGTGCCTAGCCAGTGCCTAGCCAGTGCCTAGCCAGTGCCTAGCCAGTGCCTAGCCAGTGCCTAGCCATTGCCTAGCCAGTGCCTAGCCAGTGTCTAGCCAGTGCCTAGCCAGTGTCTAGCCAGTGTCTAGCCAGTGTCTAGCCAGTGCCTAGCCAGTGTCTAGCCAGTGTCTAGCCAGTGCCTAGCCAGTGCATAGCCAGTGCGTAGCCAGTCGGTAGCCAGTGCGTAGCCAGTGCGTAGCCAGTGCGTAGCCAGTGCGTAGCCAGTGCGTAGCCAGTGCCTAGCCAGTGCGTAGCCAGTGCCTAGCCAGTGCCTAGCCAGTGCCTAGCCAGTGCCTAGCCAGTGCCTAGCCAGTGCCTAGCCAGTGCCTAGCCAGTGCCTAGCCAGTGCCTAGCCAGTGCCTAGCCAGTGCCTAGCCAGTGCCTAGCCAGTGCCTACCCAGTGTCTAGCCAAAGCCTAGCCAGTGCCTAGCCAGTGTCTAGCCAGTGCCTAGCCAGTGCCTAGCCAGTGTCTAGCCAGTGCCTAGCCAGTGCCTAGCCAGTGTCTAGCCAGTCCCTAGCTAGTGTCTACCCAGTGTCAAGCCTGTGTATATCCTATGTCAAGTCTATTATAAGGTTGTGTCTTTCCTTAAATAAGCCTGTGTCTGGCCAGTTTTTATCCTGTGTTTTGCCTGTTTCTACCATGTGTCTAGCCTGTGGCTAGCCTGTATCTACCTAGTGTCTTACCTGTTTCCATCTTATGTTTAGCCTGTAATTAGGTTGTTTCCAGCCTGAATTAAGCCTGTGTCTAGCCTGTTTTTATCTTGTGTTTTGCCAGTGCCTAGCCAGTGCCCAGCCAGTGTTTAGCCAGTGCCTAGCCAGTGCCTAGATAGTGCCTTGCCAGAGTCTGACCAGTGCCTAGCCAGTGCATAACCAGTGCCTAGCCAGTGCCTAGATAGTGCCTTGCCAGAGTCTGACCAGTGCCTAGCCAGTGCATAACCAGTGCCTAGCCAGATCCTAGCCAGTGCCTAGCCAGTGTCTCGCCAGTGCCTAGCCAGTGCCTAACCAGTGCCTAGCCAGTGCCTAGATAGTGCCTTGCCAGAGTCTGACCAGTGCCTAGCCAGTGCATAACCAGTGCCTAGCCAGATCCTAGCCAGTGCCTAGCCAGTGTCTCGCCAGTGCCTAGCCAGTGTCTAGCCAGTGCCTAGCCAGTGCCTAGCCAGTGCCTAGCCAGTGCCTAGCCAGTGCCTAGCCAGTGCCTAGCCAGTGTCTAGCCAGTGCCTAGCCAGTGCCTAGCCAGTGTCTAGCCAGTGCCTAGCCAGTGTCTAGCCAGTGCCTAGCCAGTGCCTTGCCAGTGCCTTGTCAGTGCCTAGCCAGTGCCTAGCCAGTGTCTACCCAGTGCCTAGCCAGTGTCTACCCAGTGTCTAGCCAGTGTCTAGCCAGTGCCTAGCCAGTGCCTAGCCAGTGTCTAGCCTGTGTCTAGCCAGTACCTAGCAAGTGCCTAGCCAGTGCCTAGCCAGTGTCTAGCCAGTCCCTAGCTAGTGTCTACCCAGTGTCAAGCCTGTGTATATCCTATGTCAAGTCTATTATAAGGTTGTGTCTTTCCTTAAATAAGCCTGTGTCTGGCCAGTTTTTATCCTGTGTTTTGCCTGTTTCTACCATGTGTCTAGCCTGTGGCTAGCCTGTATCTACCTAGTGTCTTACCTGTTTCCATCTTATGTTTAGCCTGTAATTAGGTTGTTTCCAGCCTGAATTAAGCCTGTGTCTAGCCTGTTTTTATCTTGTGTTTTGCCAGTGCCTAGCCAGTGCCCAACCAGTGCCTAGCCAGTGCCTAGCCAGTGTCTAGCCAGTGCCTAGCCAGTGCCTAGCCAGTGTCCAGCCAGTGCCTAGCCAGTGTCCTAGCCAGTGCCTAGCCAGTGCCTAGCCAGTGTCTAGCCAGTGCCTAGCCAGTGTCTAGCCAGTGCCTAGCCAGTGTCTAGCCAGTGCCTAGCCAGTGCCTAGCCAGTGCCTAGCCAGTGTCTAGCCAGTGCCTAGCCAGTGCCTAGCCAGTGCCTAGCCAGTGCCTAGCCAGTGCCTAGCCAGTGTCTAGCCAGTGCCTAGCCAGTGTCTAGCCAGTGCCTAGCCAGTGCCTTGCCAGTTCCTTGTCAGTGCCTAGCCAGTGCCTAGCCAGTGTCTACCCAGTGCCTAGCCAGTGTCTAGCCAGTGTCTAGCCAGTGTCTAGCCAGTGCCTAGCCAGTGCCTAGCCAGTGTCTAGCCTGTGTCTAGCCAGTACCTAGCAAGTGCCTAGCCAGTGCCTAGCCAGTGTCTAGCCAGTCCCTAGCTAGTGTCTACCCAGTGTCAAGCCTGTGTATATCCTATGTCAAGTCTATTATAAGGTTGTGTCTTTCCATAAATAAGCCTGTGTCTGGCCAGTTTTTATCCTATGTTTTGCCTGTTTCTACCATGTGTCTAGCCTGTGGCTGTATCTGTATCTACCTAGTGTCTTACCTGTTTCCATCTTATGTTTAGCCTGTAATTAGGTTGTTTCCAGCCTGAATTAAGCCTGTGTCTAGCCTGTTTTTATATTGTGTTTTGCCAGTGCCTAGCCAGTGCCCAACCAGTGCCTAGCCAGTGCCTAGCCAGTGCCTAGCCAGTGCCTAGCCAGTGTCTAGCCAGTGCCTAGCCAGTGTCTAGCCAGTGTCTAGCCAGTGTCCAGCCAGTGCCTAGCCAGTGTCTAGCCTGTGCCTAGCCAGTGCCTAGCCAGTGCCTAGCCAGTGTCTAGCCAGTGTCTAGCCAGTGCCTAGCCAGTGTCTAGCCAGTGTCTAGCCAGTGTCTAGCCAGTGCCTAGCCAGTGTCTAGCCATGAGTGTCTAGCCAGTGCCTAGCCAGTGCCTAGCCAGTGCCTAGCCAGTGCCGGTAGCCAGTGCCTAGCCAGTGCCTAGCCAGTGCCTAGCCAGTGCCTAGCCAGTGCCTAGCCAGTGTCTTTAGCCAGTGTGCTTAGCCAGTGCCGTAGCCAGTGCTTAGCCAGCCAGTAGCCAGTGCCTAGCCAGTGCCTAGCCAGTGCCTAGCCAGTGCCTAGCCAGTGCCTAGCCAGTGCCTAGCCAGTGCCTAGCCAGTGCCTAGCCAGTGCCTAGCCAGTGCCTACGGCCAGTGTCTGGCAAAGCTGCAGTGCCTAGCCAGTGCCTAGCCAGTGTCTAGCCAGTGCCTAGCCAGTGCCTAGCCAGTGCTTAGCCAGTCCCTAGCTAGTGTCTACCCAGTGTCAAGCCTGTGTATATCCTATGTCAAGTCTATTATAAGGTTGTGTCTTTCCTTAAATAAGCCTGTGTCTGGCCAGTTTTTATCCTGTGTTTTGCCTGTTTCTACCATGTGTCTAGCCTGTGGCTAGCCTGTATCTACCTAGTGTCTTACCTGTTTCCATCTTTTTTTTTTTTTTTTTATTTTGCCAGTGCCTAGCCAGTGCCTAGCCAGTGTCTAGCCAGTGCCTAGCCAGTGCCTAGCCAGTGCCTAGCCAGTGTCTAGCCAGTGCCTAGCCAGTGCCTAGCCAGTGTCTAGCCAGTGCCTAGCCAGTGCCTAGCCAGTGCCTAGCCAGTGCCTAGCCAGTGCCTAGCCAGTGCCTAGCCAGTGCCTAGCCAGTGTCTAGCCAGTGTCCTAGCCAGTGCCTAGCCAGTGTCCTAGCCAGTGTCCAGCCAGTGCCTAGCCAGTGTCTAGCCAGTGCCTAGCCAGTGCCTAGCCAGTGCCTAGCCAGTGCCTAGCCAGTGCCTAGCCAGTGCCTAGCCAGTGCCTAGCCAGTGTCTAGCCAGTGCCTAGCCAGTGCCTAGCCAGTGCCTAGCCAGTGTCTAGCCAGTGCCTAGCCAGTGTCTAGCCAGTGCCTAGCCAGTGCCTAGCCAGTGTCTAGCCAGTGCCTAGCCAGTGTCTAGCCAGTGTCTAGCCAGTGCCTAGCCAGTGCCTAGCCAGTGCCTAGCCAGTGTCTAGCCAGTCCCTAGCTAGTGTCTACCCAGTGTCAAGCCTGTGTATATCCTATGTCAAGTCTATTATAAGGTTGTGTCTTTCCTTAAATAAGCCTGTGTCTGGCCAGTTTTTATCCTGTGTTTTGCCTGTTTCTACCATGTGTCTAGCCTGTGGCTAGCCTGTATCTACCTAGTGTCTTACCTGTTTCCATCTTATGTTTAGCCTGTAATTAGATTGTTTCCAGCCTGAATTAAACCTGTGTCTAGCCTGTTTTTATCTTGTGTTTTGCCAGTGCCTAGCCAGTGCCCAGCCAGTGTTTAGCCAGTGCCCCAGTGCCTAGCCAGATAGTGCCTAGCCAGATCCTAGCCAGTGCCTAGCCAGTGAGTCCTAGCCAGTGCCTAGCCAGTGTCCACCCAGCCAGTGCCTAGCCAGTGCCTAGCCAGTGTCTAGCCAGTGCCTAGCCAGTGCTCTAGCCAGTGCCTAGCCAGTGCCTAGCCAGTGCCTAGCCAGTGTCTAGCCAGTGCCTAGCCAGTGCCTAGCCAGTGTCCAGCCATAGCCAGTGTCTAGCCAGTGCCTAGCCAGTGCCTAGCCAGTGCCTAGCCAGTGCCTAGCCAGTGCCTAGCCAGTGTCCTAGCCAGTGCCTAGCCAGTGCCTAGCCAGTGCCTAGCCAGTGTTCCAGTTAGCCAGTGCCTAGCCAGTGCCTAGCCAGTGTCTAGCCAGTGCCTAGCCAGTGTCTAGCCAGTGCCTAGCTAGTGTCTAGCCAGTGTCTAGCCTAGTGTATATCCTATGTCAAGTCTATTATAAGGTTGTGTCTTTCCGTAAATAAGTGCCAGTGCCAGCCAGTGTCTAGCCAGTGCCTAGCCAGTGTCTAGCCAGTGCCTATTTTTTTTTGCCAGTGCCTAGCCAGTGCCCTAGCCAGTGCCTAGCCAGTGCCTAGCCAGTGCCTAGCCAGTGCCTAGCCAGTGTCTTAGCCAGTGCCTAGCCAGTGCCTAGCCAGTGCCTAGCCAGTCCTAGCCAGTGCCTAGCCAGTGCCTAGCCAGTGCCTAGCCAGTGCCTAGCCAGTGCCTAGCCAGTGCCAGTAGCCAGTGCTTAGCCAGTGCCTAGCCAGTGCCAGTGCCTTTAGCCAGTAAGCCAGTGCCTAGCCAGTGCCTAGCCAGTGCCTAGCCAGTGCCTAGCCAGTGCCTCAAGCCAGTGTATATCCTATGTCAAGTATATAAGGTTGTGTCTTTCCTAGCCAGTTTTTATCCGGCTGTTTTTGCCTTCTATGTTTCTACCATGTGTCTAGCCTGTGTCTAGCCAGCGCCTAGCCAGTGTCTACCCAGTGCCCAGCCATGTCTAGCCAG